>PVIC010011338.1:0-41494 GCA_004025085.1 Thryonomys swinderianus
TTTAATGCTCTTCTTTGACTGATGACAGGACAATGTTTGTTGCAGGTCTCTTTCTATTATCTGGGGCCCCTTGGAAGCAGCACTTTCCTGGGGGTCCTCCTTGAATCTGTAATAACCCTTGAGAGTTCTCACTCCTGACACATCATGGTAGGTATTTGAGCAGAACAATCACATCATGTTTGTTACCATAATACAATAATGCCAATATCAGTATTAAACACAGTAAATAAGTCAAAAAAGTTTTGTTAGATTCTATACTGGATACTTTGAGCTTATGAGTTACCTCTATGTCTGACTCCTCACTGCACAGCTCCGGGATACAGTGTGCTGCTGGGCGGCCTTCAGTCCACTGGAAATGGCCTGCACCCTGCAGCCGGGTCCGCGTGCTGCTCACTCAGTTTGCTGGGAGCACGGCACGGTGAGCTCGGAGCTGCTGGGTCCGGTCCGCCCGCTGCTCGTTCCTCAGTCCTCTGGAAACACGGCACAGCGGGCCCGGAGCTGCTGTGTCCGGTCTGTCCGCCGCTCATTCCCCAGTCCACTGGAAACACGGCACGGCGGGCCCGGAGCTGCTGGGTCCCACATTTTTATAATATTGAGTGCTAAATTATAAGTATAATTTGGGTCAATACTCAAGGTTTTAAAATTCCTCAGTAAAATTTTTGATTTTGGTTTTGATGAGTTTCTTAAAATTTCTACTTTTATTGCCTGGGAACCATAGTGAGCTCAGGGCCAGCCTGAACTACAAAAGCAGGACCCTGTCTCAAAAAGCAAAAAAAAAAAAAAAATCTACTTTTATCCAGGTATTGTATATAATTTTTGTATATTCTTTAAATTTAAATGTTTTTTTCAAATTTATTTTATAAGTAGTAATTGTGGAAATATGTATTGTGGTATAATTTTTTCTTTATATTCTAGAATCCATTGCTCAGTTTTTTTTTTTTTTTCTTTTTTGAAAGCTTTATGAGACAGGGTCTTGCTTTGTATTTCAGGCTGGCCCTGAACTCATTACGTAGACCAAGCTAATCTTGAACTTTCAGCAACCCTCCTGCCTCTGCTTCTTCCAAGTACTGGGATTACAGGCATGAGTCACCATTCCCAGCATCAGTGAACTTTTTTTTTATTAAGTCCATTAATAATTATGTTGGTTGTCTGGCTGTTTTTGATAAATAATTGTATCATTTTAAAAAATAATAATTTAGTAGCACTCTGAATTCATTTTGATTCAGCAGAATTAGCATTTCTAAAATATTCATGAACTATTGTAGCTGTAGCAAAATTACTATATATCAAATTCACAATGTAAAGAGTCTTGCTTTAATAATCATGAAAGTCTAGTGTTACAAAAATACACAGAGCAAGAATGCAAATCCAATATCATTAGTTATTTTTTACTGTTAAGGGGCTGGGGATTTAGCTCAGTGTATGTGGCTACCTTGCAAGCTTAAAGGCCCAAGTTAGATTATTCCTGGGACCACAAAAGAAAATGAAAGAAAGAAAGAAAGAAAGAAAGAAAGAAAGAAAGAAAGAAAGAAAGAAAGAAAGAAAGAAAGAGAAAGAAAGAAGAAAGAAAAAGAAAGAAAAAAAGAAAAGAAAAAGAAATACTAATAAGGGCAGCCTAGACCTACTTATTTTGATTGTGTATACAAGTACTGAGTCCAAAGATCTCCCCATCATTTATACTTATGTTGGTTAAAAAGGTCTATCTCAGTAGATTTTGCTAGGTTTTCACTCCTTTTCATGCTGAAGTCCACTAAGGAGATCATAGTGAGAAACTCCCCACTTTAAACCATAGGTTTATTGACACAATTTTGACTTGGTTTTAACCAGTCATTTTATCTTATGCTGTTAACCTTCTGCTAAGCACATTTTGAAAGTGTATATTGATTTTTTTTTTTTTTGAGACAGGGTCTCGCTTTGTAGTTCAGGCTAGCCCTCAACTCACTCTGTAGCCCAGGCAAGCCTCGAACTCAGCAATCCTCCTGTCTCTGCCTCCCGAGTGCTAGGATTATAGGCGTGAGCCACCACGCCCAGCAAGTGTATATTGATTTTAATGTGAAGATAGAAGGCTCCAAAGTTTGTTCTGAAATACGTGTGATCCTAAAACCATGGTGTTAAAGAAATGTCTGTAATGTTTGGATTTCTCATTTTCCCCCTTTTTTCTTTGTAAAGTTAGAAACAAGAAAAAAATTATTACTGAAATCAAGGATATTTTGTACTGTAATAAGTTTTTAAACACAATCAATGTAATTAAGTACAACACTACTGGAGCAAATCAGAAATTGGCCAATGTGACACTAAGAGAAGCACACTCTTTATTGTGGCCCTGGGGAGAGCTTGTCTGTATCCATACTTGTGAGCAAAGGAGGAGCTCTATCTATAAGAATTTTTTCTTTGCTTCACTGAACAGTCTGGTTCATTAGCTCAGATGGGGAAAATCCCTTTTAATGTTGTTCGGGACAGCATTATCATGCAGATATAATGATAAGATTTTGGAGGACGTGTCTATGATCTACCTTGAGAACTGAAGGTAAATGTGTATTAGAAAGTGTTAGGAGAGAGGTATATAGTATGTCCCCACACATTTCTCATCAGAGTTTTGAGACAGCCTTGTGGGCAACAAAAAGCCTTCTTTGATTTGGTCCACAAAGATCAGGTTTCTTTATTTTCCCCTTTACCTCATCAGTTTCCATACTGAGGCATATTTAAATACATTCATGGTAACTCTGTTGTATTCATCATTCAAAACAGTTTTCACATATTCTGCCATAACATCTGTCACCCTTGGAATGTGAGTACTTGCATGTGTGGTAATCTCGTCAGGTACCATGAGGGATAAAGTTGGCATTATGGTGGGTCTTCAGCTTTATATACAGAAGTGATCCTGATATCAGAGGAACTGGTAGGCACATAGTACAAAGAGAGATCAATAGCATAAGAGTTCCTATGGGGGTATGTGTGGTGGGTGTTAAATCACTTTGGAAGTAGTATTTATCCTCTTCCATGTTGTCTTTCAACATAATTTAAAGGTAAGTAGATAGATTACTTTGCTCAACTTACATATCTTACTGAAAATAAATAGAATTTATGGACTTTAAAATTTATCTTCTAATCAAGATCAACTATAGTGATTGTTAGGTAGACAATTCATAGGGTCTTTTTTTTCTTGAAATCCTATTTCAGAATGTGTAGCCTAGGAGTTTTTGTTCCTAATAATCATACTGCTGGTAAAGTCAGTGCATGCCAATGCTTGAGAACTGGTGATGTAGGCCATAATATTAAGAAAATAAATCAGTTTATTTCATTCCAAGATTTGTTGTACAATTTGTTTTTCTACCAAGAGAACACACAGCCAAAGTTACAGTTAGGACTGTATGTGACCAGGCATGACCAGTGTCACATGTGTGAAGTTGATGTATGAAATCTCCTGGTGTCCTAAGAAGAAAGGTTGTACTGTTTTCCCAGTCCAATTTATTTCATGCTGCATGTGATGTGGACACTTCATCATGAACCAAGCAAATGAAGATCAAATTAAAGTTTTAAAAGAGGAAGTCCTTGGAAATTTTTGTGAATAAGAGCTTTTTTACATAAAAGAAAAATGTATTTTTTATGTAGGTATTCAGATTTCTGTTGAATATAATCAAATTTACATCAAATACTATGGTAGAAGATAAAAGAGTAAAATGACAAAGTACAGATTGATAAAATGTTAACAAATGAAGAGAGGAAACCAGGATCTTAAATCTTGAAGTCATTTACAGTAGTTATCTCTTAGGCATGTATTTGATCCAAAATTTCTAGGAAATAGAAGGAAGCAGAAAAATATGATTGGATGTGCTTTTTTCAATATTGTTATGTAAAACTTTGTTTATCCTTTATCTCTAAGATACGTTTTTCAAGTGTTACATCTGAGAGGAAGAAAATACTCAGTGGACAGAGATGTTAATAACCACTCTCAGCACTGTCCTGATAATTTATAGTTTTTTTTTTTTTTTGAGACAGGGTCTCACTTTGTAGTTCAGGCTGGCTCTGAGCTCACTATGTAGCCCAGGCAAGCTTCAAACTCAGCAATCCTCCTGCCTCTGCCCGCGGAGTGCTGGGATTACAGGCATGAGCCACTACACATGGCAATTTACAGTTTTTTTAATCAAATTCTTAACAATATCGAAATCATTACTGTCTTGAGGTCGATATTGTATAATTTGATCATGAATCTCTCTGATGCTCAGGATTGATATAAGTGGATAAATCTAGCTTTATTGTAGTGCTAGTTTCCATAATTTTTAAACATTGGAATCCCCAGTTTCTTTTCAAATGGACATTTTAAACAAACCCCAAGTAAAAATACTTTGGTTTAGGTGGAAGTGAGTCGATTCTGAAATCTTCCAGTTTGACCTTCCCTTGTTCTTAAAATCCAACTTTGGAACTGTAGAGCGTAGTAAGGAAATCTCTGAAAGATTTGGATAGCTGATTAAGGTTATATTCCTTGAAAAACCCCATACATTTATATAAATTATGAAGACTGGAAACAGCACATTCCAAAACAATTATGAAATATTTAGACAGCCTCTGGTGTATTTTGCTGACTTTTATAAGAATGTCAACTCTGGTTGCTTGGTGATTTAATTTAAAGTGATAATTTATTGGCAAAAATAGATTGGTATAATCCTATTCTTATGAACTAATTTAAGAACTTGGATTTACTCATTATTATGTTTAAACATCTTTGAGGCTGGAAAAAAGGGAGGCATATAAGAAAAGAAGAGCTGGAACAGTGAAAAGGAAAATGGAAAATTAATTCAGAGGAATTGGAATTGTTCTAAAGTAAAACTCATTTTTAAGATGGAAACACTTAATGGAGCTAACAAGACTTTTAGGGAGTGATTTCTTGATTGATCCCAGATTTTGTAGATCTTTATTCCAAATCTCTGTCTGAGGTATTTTTTAAAACCATGGAAATAGAGTTGGTAGCTTAGTAACTAATACTGCTTTGGAGATTAACATTTTCAAGTGGGGCACCTTTTTGTTCATAAGGAATATAGAATCTACAAAAAAATGTAACTTGCAATACAAAGCAGACATCTTGGCTAGCTATCTTGGGTTAATTAAGGATAAAAGGGAATGAAGACATCAAGAGAATTTGTAAATTTTTCTGTTACAGTGAGAAAATTATCATTTTACAGTATGTGATGTCAATTTCTAAGTCTCAGAGACATAGAAAGCTGGTAAGGCATGAAAAGCAGGAGGCTCACAGCTTGATTCAGGTTATGGTTTTTAATTTTTTAATTTTGTGAGTAAATGGATGTTCAAGTGGTTTTGAGCGTGTACATATGTGTGTGCATGTGTGCCCGTGTGTGCATGTCTGTGAATATGTTTAAGAAACTGAGTCAGAATTTCTTTTCGCAGTTGCCTAATCTCTCTTTATGGTTCTCCATGGAGGAAGCTGTAATCAAGATGTCAGCCCATGGTCCTCTCAAGAGTCAACTGAAGAAGGATTCATTCACATGGCTGTTGGCAGGATTCAGTGAGGACCTCAGTTTTCAATAATTATTGACCTAAATGTCTCTTGGCTTTTTCCCATGTGAGCCTCTGTACAGCAGAGCAGGGAGCTGAGTAAGCTAGATGGAAGTTACTCTAGTATCAGAGATGAAATTCTATGCTTATCATGATTTTGTCTCAGATTATATGAATATTAATTACCTAGACTCCCGGGTATTTGTATTTTCAAATTTGTAACATTATTGGCTACATTTTGCTTCAGGCATCTGTACAGAGCTGGTTTGTCCAGACATTATTCCTCCACCTGTTATGTGTGAAGAGTCTAGTTCGCTACGTTGAGACTGAGACAATGGAGCACCGTAGCAATTGCCATAGTCCATGTGTTCTGTACTTCCCAATCCTCAGTCTAGAATAGTTAGGTCTTCAAGATTCCAGAGTGATATTACACTATGTCATAAAACTTGGAATTTCTTTCTCTGTTATAGACAGAAAGGCAGATTTATATTTTGTTCCAGGTGATAGTTTTATACGTGTGTGTGTGTATGTGTGTGTATATATAAATTGTGAATGTACATATATATATATATGTATATGTGTATATATCTGTTGCAGACCCAACTATCTTAAAACTCCATGACATGGGGCAGTCAGGGAATTCTGCAGTTCTGCACCCGGTCAGCTGGGGTAGGCTGAACCGAGATGGTCTCTGTGTCACCTGACATGGTTCTGCTTGAATTGCAGTCTGAAAGTGCACATCAGATCCACCTGTCTCTCATTCCTTCAGGATCAGATGGGCTACCAGGACATGTTCTTTCATGACACAGAGGACAGTCTGATGCACTATCACATTCAAGAGTCTGGTCATGCCTCCTCTGCTGTTATCCAGTTGGCATATGCGAGGGGTGGGAAATGGGGAAATATTGGCCTCCTTTTGTGGGTCGAACTATAAAGACATAATGCAAGTAGGATATGAGAAGGGTGAGTAATTGAGCGTTGATTACATTATGGAATAGTAAATTAAAAGACAAAAGATTTTTTGTTCTTTCACAAGCATAGACAAAGGTACATGATTCAGGAGTTTACTGCAGCTCACTTCATGAAGTCTTGAAGATCTGGGGACCTTCTGTTTTCTATCTTAGTGCTCTGCCTGGCTTGGCCTCCATTTCTAAGATTAGGAGTCAATCCTTTTTTTCCTGCAGAGGGCCAGATGACAAATATTTTAGGTTTTCGGGGCCATATGGTCTCTGTTGCAATGCTCAACTCTGCCAGTGCGGCACAAAAGCAGCCATAAACAGTAAGTAAATGAATGAATGTGGCTATGTTCCAATACATTTTTATGGACACTGACATTTGAATTTCATATGATTTTCATGTGTAATAAAATATTATTCTTTTCTGAATTTTTTCCAGTATTTAAAAAATGTGAAATGTACTCTTTCTCTGTCAACTGTATTAAAAACAGTCAGCTGGCTGAATTTGTTCTATGGGCAGTAGTTTCCTGACCTTTGCCAGAAATCATCTACACGATCAAATGATTGTTAAATCATCACAGCTACATCATTTGGGAGGAGAAAAAAAAAGGATGAAAAACCAAGGGAAAAGAGTATGTGAAGACTGAAATTTTAAGAATGGCTGCCAAGAGCTGCCCCTAGGTGTTTCCAGTTATATCTAATTGGCTGGCTTTAGTCATATGGTCACATCTAACTGCAAGAGAACCTTGATTCTGACTAGTAAGACATCTGGCTAAAACCTTAGGATTCAGGCTGGGATTTTAGCTCAGTGATACCAAAAAAAAAAAAAAAAAAAGACAGATAAAAGGATTTAGCTCAGTGGTACTGTACCTGGCTAGCAAGCACAAGGTTCTGAGTTTGATCCCTGGTACCACTAAATAGAAAAAAAAAATGTAAAAACAACAACAAAACCCATCAGGTTCCATGTGGAGGAGACATGAAAAAAGAAAAAAAAATACTGTAGGGTCACCAGCAGGCTCCAATGTCTAACATACAGGTTTTGTTGAGGATGCAGAGGCAGTATAATTTAGTTGGTAATTACATCACAGGATATGATTAATGTGTCACTAAATTATGCTCTTATAGAGAAGGTCTGTTTGGAACCTGTCCTATAAATATCATCTTTAGAAAAGACAGTAAGAATGAGAGATATGAACCTGCAGTTATAAATGTGAAACTTATAATTAAAGGAAAACTGAAATAGATCATTTAGCTCAAAAATAATTTTACTTTCTGATTCTGTCTGAATATTCTTATATCACATTTGTAAATAGACTGAAATTTTAATGCAGTGAAAATTCCTTTTAATTAGCAGACTCAATCAAGTTTTTCACTGTCTGCATTTACCAAAGCCATATTCTTAAACTTTGACTCCAATCTCAATTCGTGTAGGTGCCCATGATCATAAATCATGTGTCAGATAACTGTGGTGGATTACAAGCCGTAGCCCAAAACAGGAAATAGTAATCGTTCATAAAGTGCTTCTATCATCAGTCACTTCAAATGTGACTGAATGAGACATTACTATTTGAAAACACAAATGAATGAATTAACAGGTAACACGCCACTCTTCCCTTCTAGCTCTGTCATGTTGTTTCACAACACTGAAAATACTTCAGTGTAATATTGTGAAAGGAGATACAGCGGAAGTACTCAGTATTCTGCATTCCATTGCTTCAGCCCAGCATCCCGAATTTTGGTTGAAGGGGAGAGAGGATGCGCATAGCCAGCATCCTGCTCCATCTGGCTGCCTGCATGTGTCACTCCGCTCGGCTGCCTCCGTGCTTCCTACAAATCTGCAGACCTCCGCTCAATGCAGGTGCAGTGCAACGCATTAGTGGTCCATGGGTAAATAAACAAGGGAGAGCAGAAAGTGTTCCACACTCCCATTTTTTTGATAAAACATTCTGGGGTGGGATGGATTTTTGCCCTCATCTTAGAGGCCCTGGAAAATTGAACGGCTGTTATTGACGATGTCTTTTGATATTACATTTCTTTCCATAAGCCTTATCTCATTCTTCATACTCTGTCTTGTCACAAAGATTTCTAGTAGAGTCCTTTATCCCTCCCTTCCTGTGTACCTTTTTCTCCCTTTCCCTTCTTTCCTCTCTTCAACAGATGCTTGATATATTAGCCCTTACAGTGAGCTTCCTCTCACTCTTGAGTGCTCACTTGAGCGGATCTATTTCCTGCACACGTTTCCTGATGTATCACAGGAGTCAGTGCTTGTGTTAATTCACCCACACGTGGACAGCTTCAGGGTACTTCCTGTGCAACTGCTAGTGCTCAGAGACACCAAGCCGTAGTCTCAGAGTAAAGGTGGGATTCAGTCTCCTGGTAAACTATATTATTTCCCAGTACTGTGTTGTGCAGATTCAGAGAACTCTTCATTGTGATGGGTGATAATTGATTAGAAATCCCCTTAGACCTTTCCCCAATATTGTTTTATTTTTTTAAAAAATACTACTTCTTTAAAGTATTCACGGCTGATTGCCATAATTGTTTTCCTTTTTAAATTGAGAATTAATAAGAAACTAAGTTGGTTAATAAGCATTATGATAATATTACAGAACCTATGTTTGGTCTGTCACTGAAATGGGTGGCAGATATCTCCTCATCTGGCTGTTAAACATGCACTGAAGTGACTCATATTCAGTGCTCAGCAGAGCTCGTACACTGTACACAACACTCAGATAAGTGTCACAGCAGTGGGGTTCTGGACTGGCTGACTGCAGCAAGCCAGAGATGGAAATGGAGACACTCCATTCTCTGTCCAGTCTTTGCATGCTGGCTTTTGTCCTTAGCCTGTCTTCTCCACTCCACACTGCAGGATTATTGTGCCTACTTGGGGGCATAAATGGAAATGAAAAGTCAGAAAAGACATGGAAAGACAGAGATAGAGGGAATTCTGGATGAGAGTAATAGTCTCATAGATTTCTTTTTAAATTGGGGAGTGAAAAATACTAACTAGGGTATCTCTGTTGGATCCTCTATGCCTCTTCTACTGGCAAATGAATCTGTGACTTGAATAGTTAGTGTTTTCAGATTATCATGGGGAACATGATCAGCAGACTAAAGAAATGGAAATGCCATTTTTATCAACCTACGTTATCTGCTAATATACTGAAATAAAAACACATGTTTTCCTTTTAGATTTTTCTGAGGGAAATTTTTAATTGTTTTATTTGGTCTAATATATCACCTAATGAGTGAAAAGATTATCGTTGTTTGGGGTTACTGTGGTTCTGAAATCATAGGAAATAAAGGAAAAGCACTTGAGTCTTGATAAGGATATTGTGAAGATCAAGTGACTTGAAATAAGTTTTCCTCTCTCTTGTTTTTACTCTATTGATGATAATTTATGGTTTCTTTTTAATTAGTGCATATTTCATAATTCAATAAGTAGTACTTACATACAAGTATAGTGGTAGGCAACTTGGGGAAGACTCAGAGGAAAAAGAAGTTAGCACTGTGCCCTAGTGGAAGTCAGGGAAACATGAATCAGGAATGGGAAGACTACAAGGAGTAAATCAACTAAAGATACAGATCTTGGCCCAGACAGCATTCTTTTTATTTTCAATGATTTTATTAGTACACATTTACAGTATATAATGTTTACATTCCTTATGTACAGATACCAGCAAAAAAGAAATATCAAAGAGAAACTGAAGGTAATAACATTGGTTAAGAAAATTGGAAAAGTCTTCAAAATGGAAAGAGTCAAAAAATTATCTTCAATTTTTAAAATTTCTCATCCTCCTGACAGTTGTTCTGATATCTAATGAGCTTTCTGCGTATTATGTGATGGCTACTTTGTAGAGTAGCTCTCCTTCTAGGCATCTTATTTAAAGCCATTCCTATTGCTCACTGCTTTCACAGCTGGCACAGGTCATGGAGTCAGAGCATTGTGGATTTCCCATGGGGATAAAACACCACTAAGTTGGGGAAGATAGAAAGTAAAATATTTTCTCATTCAACATGGTCGGATTTCCCTCTTCATTTTACATTTTTGTTTCTGGATGCTTCCACTGAAGGTTGTAAGTTTAATACACATTTTTTTTAAAGTCACTGAATATTTTGCATTTATCCATAATGCTATGTATGTTTTTTTTTCCTGTACAATTATAATTAAAACTTCTTCACTTTCTGAAGTGTTTGGGCATCAAAAGTGATGCATGGCTTCATGTCTTCGAATTGTAGGTGATATTTACTCATTATTTTGAGTAAAGAACTCTGGCACTTTTAGTATGAAAAGTGTGGTTTCAAGGTCTGCAGGAAAACAGTAGGTCTCTTTCATAGTGTTTGTACAGAGGGTGTGAGAGAGGAGGCTCAGTTTGGTCCTAGAGCATCAACAGTGCTGTGCCCAGTACTCATAATAGTCAAACGACAATTTCTTTTCTTAAGGCCAGAGTTATTTACTTTTTAAATAATACCATGTGTGGAATGTCAGCTGTCTAGTTCACATGGGGCTACATCAGACCCAGTCCAATTCCCCTGTTAGTCTTTTCTAAATCACAAAGGAAATCTCTCGGGGAATAAACTTAGCCAGGGCTTCCTTGGTACACGTATAAAATCTTGGCACGGAACGGGTGCTCAGCAAATAGCTGTTCTACCAATGAAACATATCCCAGGAGCTTGGATCTTATGCTCGTTGGCTAAGTTGATAATTAATTTTTCTTGTAATGGAAAATTCATCTGAAACATTTGTTTAATTGAGTACATTTTCTAGGCATTAATATGCCTTTGTAAACAAATCCATCACTAGGACCTTTCCAAATTAATCAAACCTTTCTCATAAATAATCCTTGAAGTTCATATGGGCTTAATAAATAATGGAAAAATTCACTTTAAGTGTTGCCAAAATCCAAATATTGGCAAAAAGACATGCAACTTTTGATCAACACAAAACAATCTAGATATAGCCACATGTTACAAACTAAAATCATGATATAAATGCACAATCACTATATTTAGTAATTATACCTATATTTATAGTCTCATAGTTTTTGTTTACATGTCAGAAACATTTTTCTATGAAATGTGATTTATTTATCCTGATTTTTTCTCTCATGTACAGTAGACACAAAATACTTGTCTCATTGCTTTGTACTTTTAAAAACTATTTTCAGATTCAGTCTGTGTAATGTGATAACCTAACCTACCATAAGGATTTCATGAAATGTCTTTAATTCTTTCAAAAGACTCAGGCAGATTTGTAAATATTTATCAAAAGTACCATCCTCTGTGTGTGGCTGAATGATTAGAACAAAAGAAAGAGAAAGAGTCTCAATTGAGACATTGCCTAAAGGAGCTAGAATTTAGTGAAAGAAGATAGTTTAGATTTGAGAGCATTTTAATTTTGTTCTAGTTCAATTATTAACTATTGTATAAATCCTACACTACTCTTGAAAGTATTTTCCCAGACTTTATATGGATAGTCACAGAGGCTAAGAATGCAATGCTTTGTTACAACTGTAATTTCATTCAACCAGTGTGAAACAAAAACTGGCTCTCTTGATTCTTTTTACCTGAATCACTTATTTATTCTATAAATCATGTAGAATAAGGCTTTTTACACAACAGGTTTTTAAATATATGGATGGAGCTATCATATTTTATGACTTTTATCCTTTAGAATTGAATTCCCCTCTCTACCCACATTTTTTCCTTCTTTTCTTTCATTGTGCTTTTCTATTGCCTCTTCATTCCAATTTTAACTAAATTTTATGGTAGACTGGGTGCTAGTTGGTTAAATAGACAGTTCTGAGGCCTTGGTACCAAGTACTTGATGATGAATGATAGTAACCTCAGACACATGGAAATGTGAAAGGTAAATGCCATTCTAAAGAGTTGGTGTGTGTGTGTGTGTGTGTGTGTGCACGCGCGCACGCACGCGTGCACGTGCGTGCATGCGCATAGGGGGATTGCCCTCAGGACCTTGCGCTGGCAAAGCAGGCACCAGGACCATTGAGCTATATCCCCAGTACTGGCAACCCTAGGGGAATTCTTCTACTCCCCAAGGGACCTGATGTATGTCGTCTTTTCCTTTCAGGTTATTCCTTTATATGTGCTGCAGACTGGTTCTACTGTTTGACTCTATGGATAGATTACAAGGGGAAAGGGAAGAAAAAATATGGAGACAAATAATCCAGTTTACTTTCAGATGCGTTTGAGTACAAGAAACATTACACTAGGCTGGGTATAATAGTCATGACTCCAAATAAAAAAAATATAAATGTGTAAATGCTGTATCAGTGTTGTGAGATTGTTCTTTAAATGTTATTTTAAATTTCTCCATCTCTGTGAAGAAAAAGCACAAACTTTCACCCACCTAACTCCTTTATGTAAACAGTCACTCACATTGGCACTCTTAGTACCTTCACTGCTGGTCTTTATCTTTTTCCAATACCTTGATAATCTTATTTAATTTGCATTCTAGAATTTGAACATGTGACTATCCAATACAATTAGTGCTTTTCCGAAAAATAATCAATAAGCGTATTGTTTTTTTTTTAATAAGAAAACTAGAAAACTCCAAATCTTTGTGCTGCCCAGAAACAAAATTCAGAGTGGAAATGTATTTTATAATAAACATATAAAAGTCTTCCTTTGTCAAAGGATATTTTTCCTAACTGTAAAAGTGTTTCTCATAATGATAAAAGTACATAGACAAGAACATCTAAAATCCTACTTATGGAACACAGCTCTAATCTTAACCAAATTTTATTTTGAAAAACAAGTTTTAAGATTTAATTCATTTTGTCATGTAGCTTTTTTAGAGAAAGCTAAGTCAAAACCATATATATATGGAATGAAGATATTTAATAATTCAGCTACTTATGCTTTGTAGTTATTTATATTATCTACTTCTTGTATTATAGTTTTATCCAAAAGAATATCACCTACAGCTCAATTTTGTATAAATCTTTAAATGAATAAAAACTCAAAAATGCTTGACATTACCAAGTTAAACAGATCACTTTGCAATGATCCTAGATATTATAGACAAAGTACAATCATACAACTCTATAAATTGTATGCCCGATTTTGAATTATGGTAATAAACACTGTAAATATGAACACAATTTAGTTTTTTTGCAATGATCTTAGATATTATAGACAAAGTACAATCATACAACTCTACAAATTGTATGCACAATTTTGAATTATGGTAATAAACACTGTAAATGTGAACACAATTTAGTTTTGTACAACACAATGTTTTATAAGATACAATGAGTAATGAAGTAAATTTAGAAAATTCAATTTGCTCCCGGATTTTTCTTGAAATTATCTTGAATTTAGTTTATCATCCGGTTTTTATAGTATTATAAATCAAAATTGTCATGTAGGATTTATTGTGTGATGTTGAATGGTTTGAAGTCTCCCCGTTAAAGTCTGAAGTCAGATGCTGGCAAGAATCCCTGCTGGATATAAGGGATTGTAGAAAATTTCTTGCCAGAGTTCACACTCTCACAGTACGTGTACTTCGGACTCTGTGCCTCTTAATATCACTAAGTCACTATTCTTACGAGGAAAAAGAAAGAAAGAGGCTTTGGGGTTTTTGCACAGCTCTTCCTGGGGTACTGAGTGAGGAAGGGGCACATCAGATGGGTCCTACTGTGAAGATGTTCTGCGATCCGTATCCCTCAGGTGGCGAGCCTAACGATCTATCTAAATTTGTCCTGATGCACATCTTCAGATATTTGAGGATTTTATTTTCTCAGCTGTACTAAAGTTCTGTATAGCTGAAGATATAGGTTCAATACGCTGAATTTCAAATAGTTTCTTCTGTTTGTTAATAAAGTTTTCTGCTCTCTCTGGGCCCCTGGGAACATCCCCTCAGTCCTGCTAGGACCGAGGCTAGTGGGTCTCTTGAACTGCAATGTAAAAAAGTGGAGTCTCCGCTCAAAGGTTGAAAGTGGACATTTCATTTAGAAAGCGATTGAAGGAAGGTTTCTTCCTTCCTATTGAGCTGAAGGTTCTCAGTGCGACAGACGGAAGGGATCCACAGGGCATCTTCACTTAGATGCCTTCAGCCTGACGCTTGCGCACTGGTTCCCGGCTGTTGCTTTTTCCCATACACTGTGTAGTTATAGCGTACCGTGTCTCAGTTGTGGGGTCCAGTATATGCCATATGCTTCCATGGTCTTTTGCTCCACTCTGTGTTACTCTTTACCTGGAACACAGGAATAGCAAGAACTTTTGATGAAATGTCTTTTCTAGGGGTGGAAATGTCTTGTCTTCTTAGCCTTTGATGTTGGCAGAATTGCCTTTTATGTGGACAGAAATTAAAGTGGACAAAATATGTCAATTATATTTAGGGGTTTTTATTTTTCTCTTGGTATTTATTCTTGGTTTTTCTCTGTCATGTGGCTGCTCAAGAGGCAAATTATTTCCCCCGTTTCACTTTGTTCAAATAGGAACACATTATCCATAACTGTTATCCCAGTTGGAATTTACACAGGTCTGTGTTTGTTGAAATGACAGCTGATTCTGCTGTTCATATATTTTTTGTTCATTGTTCTGGGCCTTTTACTATATTTCTTTTACAGAGGAATCACTCCTCACTCATGCTAGCTGGAAGGATTCATGTGCTTGATTAAGTTGCTTGCAGATGTTTTAATCTATCCCTCTTTCTCTTCACTTCAAAGATGGAATGAAGGACAGGTCTAACGCCTGCATGTCAAACTGGTGGAGCTGGCTCTTCCTGTTTCCATTTCTTACAGCTATTCTCTTAATGATGCTTTGGGAGCTTCACCAGCTTCTTATAGACAAGGCTATTAAGACAGTCTCTAGGAAAGCAGACAGCAGAACTGTGCAACCGTAGCTCACAGATTCTGATACATTCCCTTACACTTCAGGCCATTGTGGCTCCTCCCCCAATTTTAAGTAAACAATGTAACTTCCCCTGGGGACACATGGATTGTGGTCTCAGCTAACTCCCATCTCCATAGGGCTCACAGTTTTGTTTTGACATGTCAATCCGCATCTTTCTTCCGGGTCCAATCTTTGAACCATTAAAAAATACATCCTACCTTACCTTTTAGTTCCATTCTTATTTCTTCAGCTTTTGTTGTATATGTGAATGTTTACATTTAATTATTTTTTCATATGTAAATTCTGTATTTATTTACTGGTATGTTCAGATGAATTAGGGAAAGACACTGTCAACAGACAACTTGCAACTCCTCTTCATTTTAAGGGAAGCCCCCACAGATACACCGGAATAGATGTAAGCCAAATATATCTATTGGCTACGTGTTTAACTGCATAGCTATGAACAGTAACTTTTATAAAATCTAACATCCATATCACTAGCAATCAATACATAAGCAATAATCTCATTTATTTCAATCTGTTAAATTAACAGGGTCTCATTAGTTTTAAAGACGGATATGCCATTAAACTCTCCCCAAAAACACATTTTCATCTTAAAATAGTACATATATCTCTGGCCAGATAAAAACGAGAAAGTGTTAGGAAAAGAGGCAAGAAATGGCTAATTTTGTGAGTAAGGGATGCATTTCAATTGTGAGTTTAGTGGAACTGACTTCTATGGTGAGGCTTTTCTTTATTTGCCTAAGTGATTATGAAATAAGACTATTTTTTTTCTCCAATGCTGTTCTCATATTTTCACAAGCTTGTTTTTATACATCTCGTCTACTTTTAAGTTTTTCTTGGCTGTTATGTCAAAGTTGTAACATTTCACACCACCGTGTTGTGCCAAGATGTGATTCTACACCTTGGTCTCATTGGGTACACTGTGCTTGAAGGAGCTGTGGGAGCCTGTCACCCACATGGCAAAAGAATACATCCTTTGGCTGGGTCTCCTAACTCCTGGAATTTAAAATCTTAGGCAGTAGCCAAAGACAAGTCATCCACGCTTATTACGTTACTGTTTAGGACCAAGAATGTTACCAACACTGTCTCTCCTGACGCAGAACCAGCTTTTAGGGTAGTGCTGTGGAAAATCACTGCAGAACTGCGTGTTGTAGCTGTGCTGCTTACCACCTGCCATGCAGTTATTTTCAGCTTTTTGTTCATTAATCACGATGACCAGGAGGTCACAGGTCCTGTAAGATACAGCTGACTGTGTTTAGACACAGTCATCTACTCCTGAGTCAACTTTTTCTTTTCTCATTTGAGACACCATCACACTAGGTAAGGCCTGGCAAGTCTATTTTATTGGAGAAATTGTTTAGCAGACTGGAGTTAGATAAACTAGTTCATTATAACTATGGTGGATAGGCCTACACTGCTATGTTGATGTACAGTTAGAGAAATTAAAACAATGTATTTGGGTCCTTTATTTACTAATAATGTTTTCCCACCATATCTGGAAACATGGAAATTGGCAAACTACTATCTTTTTTTGAAAATATTAATTAATAAGTTAGGTAGTGTTAGAAAATGATGTTTGGTAATTGTTTTGCATAGTTTAAAATTATATGGGTATTTTCAGAGCAAAGAAATCACATTTCAAATTACAAAGAGTAAATAATTTGCTATTCTTAATAAGACTCAAAATGAATCAGCATATTGTAAATTTACATTTTTAGTGCCTATCTCTGTAACCTCTAGCAAACATGTATCAAATATAGAAACAAGACTATAATGTTCCTTCACTCTACCCTAAACACTCCTTAACAATGGCTTGTTAGGTACAAAGCTTTTTTGCTCCAAAATCCTGTCAACAACTACAGATTTTTATTTTGATGATTATTATAAAAACAGAATTGTACAGGAAATAAACTTTTAAGACAATTCATTCCTGAATGAGCCAAGTAGTTGATTCAATCTGGAAATGAGATCCAGAATGTATGACAGGTATTGTGAAATAGGAAGAAAAATAGGTAAGGAGAACTTCGAGAGGCTCAGGGGAAAGAAAAGAAAGGTAAGCAAAAATTTGATCATTGGAAAAAGGAAGCACAGCTTATGCATATAGGGGTGGGGTAATAGAGAGGGTAGAGGAATGGGAAAAATGAGAATCAAAATATGTCATGTATTGGTACAAACTCTCAATGTTGAACATGATCATTATGTATGTATAAAAATGTGCCAATAAAATCAATTTTTTTAAAAGAAAAATAAAATGAAAGGACCAGTAATTGCTACATAATTCTATGAGCATGCAAATACCATATGCTTACAACTTTTAAAAACTGTTTTTTTGTATTTTTTGTATCTTTGAGACCAAGTCTTGCTATGTAACTGAGTCTGGTTTTGACCTCACTTTATAGCCCAGGATACCTTAAATTCCTGGTGATTCTGCTGCCTCAGGATTCAGAGTGCTGGGATTACAGGTATGCTTCACCCCATGTAGAAACAATCTGTGTTTTTGTATTAGTTGTAATAATCCTTTTTGTGGACTATTTAGTATCTCATCTTTTCAATTTCAGTACTTTTTGTTTGGAGATTTTACTTTTAAAATTCTCCTTAAGTGTGGTATTGAGATTCTGGTAACACTTCTAATGGAAAGGAAGGTACGATAAGTATTAGGAGGAAAATACTTAGGTTAGACCTTTTCATTCAGAGATGATTTATAGTGCTGTTGGCTATGAGCTGACTGTTATTGTCAATAATCTATATTAATTTTTTTCAATAGAAATACACAAAATGCAAATGATTGATGAAAATGTTATAATCACAAAATTCCGAGTCCTTTTTGTCCCATAGGAATGATGGTTTAATATTTGCTAATTCAATCTTCCCAAGAACTTTATCAAATATAATTAAGAGAAATAATGAGTCCTGATTGTACTCCTATAGATGCTTACATGACTATTTTGCATAGGTTTATCATCTACTCATCTATATTCTTCCATCCTCTACCACTGGATTCAACTGAGGGATAGTTCTGGATGCATAAAGTGACTAACCATCACCACACATTTTATTCATTCATTTGCAGTATTCCAATTTGCTTTGCTCACTGCCGAAAGAAGCCAGGCTTTCTTCTGGAGCAATTTTTTTGACAAATCTCCACCATAAAATCAGACCATTGACTTTTAAAATTGAATTCTTTATTGGTACATTTTATATACAGTTCACAATCACACTCAACATTATCTTCATTAAAAAACTGATAATAACTGTGGATTCTTAAAATTAAGAATAAAACTAAGTTTAACATGTTTATTCCATAATTCAACATCATTTCAATTGTTATAAAGCCACTTTTCCCCCAAGAAAATCAGTAGACTAGAAAATTTAAGTATTATGGATAAAATGGTAATATAAGTTATGTGAAATAAGCAAGAGAAATTAAATTACAACTCTGGTATCTTTTCAGCACAGTATTTTCTCTCAAATGATTGCCAATTATTCAGAAGAGTATATTTGTGTTGAAACATCGTACTGAAATATAATAGGGAACATTTACATTTTCAACTGATGATGAGTATATATAAGCATGTTAAGTGGTAGGCCAACTCAAACCATATTAGTGAATTGCTTTGTGGCTAACAAGCCCATATCTTCTATATTTGAAGAAATATGCCATTATTCAGACATCATGACCTAAATTTAATATTAGCTCCATATATATGTCTATCACATTGTTATTCTCAACTATACCATGGAGAATTTTATTTGGAATTACTTTTTCATACATTGAGATACCAGATAGATGAACATGCTGAGGTCAAGATAATGAGGAGAGTAATACTTTCCTTTAATTATTTGATAATAGGGAAATTATAAGGTAGTTTATCTCTGTTTAGGTTGTCTCTAATTTTCTTTTCAAGAAAATAACTTTGTCAGTAGAATCCAGATTTATAAAGAAAATTCAGGCTGGTTTTTAATATTATCTTGTTATAAATGATTTGTCAATTTGGTCATACACTGAAGTAAAACAGTCCCTAAAGTTGGCCTCTAAAATCTGAAAAAAATTAGTACAAGGACATTTCTGACTTTTATATGAAAAGAGTAAATACAAAGGAAAAACTGAAATGGGTCAATATGAGAATTAGTAATTATCTCAACTTTTATGCAAATAGAACTTAGTCTTCATAGCAAGACTAATTATAGCTTAATATTTGTCTTAGGACGTGTGAACTAGTAATTTTCATCATCCTGTGACTTACTAAACTGGAAATTTAGTATAATTCACATTATTACTTTATGAAAATATTATGACAAGTGTTTTCAACGTTGTTGAGACAAGATCACCCTGTGTGATCCAAGCTGGCCTTGAATTCACTATGCATCCCAGGCTAGCCTGTAACTTGAGTCAATTCTGTGTCAGCCATCCACGTGCTGGGTTACAGGCATGTGCCACCAGTCCCGTTTCCTCAAAATATTACCTTCTACATTACAGAGAACAAATTGTCACAATATCGGTGAGATTTAAGATTCTGTCTGGTAACTTGTAGTTAAAATACTGATTACTAATAATACAATTACAAATCATAACAAAAAGCTTAAGGAACTGTCTTCATGAAAACATTTTGTACTTATTATATAATAGGTGTTACATGAACTTATCCGCATGATATATTTTAATTCTTGAGATTATTTTTCATTTTTCAAAGAAGAGAACTAAGGTTACTTTAGTCTAAGTGACTTTCCCAAAGTCATAGTACAAACAAATAGGCCCTGCTGCCTTCATTTTGGAGGTGTAAACTCGACTGGCTGCCCCAACCTACTTTGCCCAGGAGACTCCTTGGTCTGACGGTGTTGTGCACTTCTACTGTTAGAACAACAGATGATCTAGATGTGTAAGGACTGTGCACACATATGCAAACTCAAGCATGAACACTGACCCATAAGTAATGCTTCATAATTATGTGTAAAAAAAGTGACAAAGAGGGAAAATTACTGTTGGAAATTGTAAAATTGGTTTCAGAATTTTTAAGTCTATGTTTCCTTATTTTATTTTGTCTTGTAGTATGGAGATTGATCCCGGGGCCTTCCCCAGGCTGGACAAATACTTGGCCACTAACGCAGAGACAGTCTCCTAAATCATTACATTGACATATTGTAATTACATTGGACATAACTATAAATTAAATGGCAAAATTGTGATTATATATATGTGAATGATATGTTTTGTTACATTTGAATAATTGCTTTTATTTCATAAGTTGAGGTAAAATAGATTAAAATTCACCTTCACAAGTTAGGATCAAACAGTCAATTTTATATTTAATCTCCTAAGTAAGAAACAAAACTAGTCATCTTTAAGCTAATATGCTGTTTTAATGATCCATATTTCCGTCTTTGTTAATTGTTTTCCTATATACATCTTGTTGAAATAAATATTATAGAAATATCTGGCAAAGAATGTAATAAGGGTTCTAAATCAGTAGTGAAAACCCTGAAATATGAGGTGAATAAGTATTTTCATAAGTTATATACTTAAAAATGTATAATGTAATTTTCTTATTAAAAACAATTGTACACTTTTTAGGGTTAAATTTGAGCATCATCTTTTCTTTCCAGTGAAAACAAGAATTTTAAAATAATGTAAAAAATTATAATAGAGAATATCAATTCCAAATAATATATCCAGTATCATCATAATTTACATTCTGAATTATTTTTTTAAATTGAATTCTTTATTGGTACACTTTATATACATCTCACAATCATGTATAACATTGGGGAATTTGTACCAGTATATGACACAAGTTAATTCTCATTTTTACCCATATCCCTACCCACCCACACCTCCCCACCCCCTTTATACATATGCTTCTATTTTCTTTCTTTATCATATTTATTCCTTCCCTTCATTACATTCCCACACCAAAATTCCTATGGAAATTTCCCACTCTATAAAAGCTGTCATACTTTCTAGAGCTCATTTGCATCTACAGGTATTCATGTCAAAGAGAAGATCCTGAATTTGCCTATCTGTGCTCTATTGATTTCACTTATTAGTATATCCTCCAAGTGTTTCCATTTATACCTAAATGGATTGATCTTGTCATTCTTTATGGCAGAGTAATACTCCATTTTATAAAAAAAGAACACATCTTCTTTATGCACTCTCCAGTTGATGGGCATTTGGGTTGTTTCAAGATTGAGCTATCACGAGATGTACACCCTTGTTCATAGTAGCTCAGTTCGTGATACATTCTGAATTCTTATGTAAAGTTTATTTTATAATATAATGAATTTGTTGTCCAGTAAACTTCAGATTTAGACTTCAAATCATTGTTTCCATTACAACATGAGTTTACAACATGTTTTTTAGAACACTTTTCAATTGCTTGATTCCATAGACTCATATAGTTTATGTACTGCAATTAAGATAGGTATAATCAATGTTAACTACATTTTGAAATATGAGATAACTACATTTTATGTTTTTATATTTTACTTCTTTAAAATGGAAAATTTCATATTCAAAGAAAATCATTTTATACTCAGTAAGAAGTAAAACTGCTTTTGTTCATTGAGAAAACCTTCTCTGAAAAAATACTAACCAGAAATTTTCAAGGAATCTTTTAATTGTGTTCACTGATTGGAAAAATGACATAAATCATAATATTATTTCATGTCGTGAAGAATTCTTCAAATTTAGAGTGTAAATGTATCAAATATAGCACACAGAGTTAAGTTTTGAGTTATAAAATGGAAAGTTCAGCAAAAGTGAAATTTTATACCTTTACTCTATCTTTACCTTTTTGTGTATTCTACTATTGTGGTTCACTAATGTTACAGTAAAACACCTCCTCTCCAGAATTATAGTCTCTAGAATCTAAACAATAATATCAACAACAAAAACTTTGGTACCCAAATTTGGTAGATACTCTAAATTCCCTGTACTAAAGGCTCAAGTAATTTCTCAGAGAACTATGTTAATGTTGCATTCATATTTTATTTATGTGCATTTTTGCTTCAAGTTTAGGTTTTTTACTTTTGAAAATTACAAACATATTAGCTACCATATCCAGGCATACTAAAAGCAGTGAAGATAGATGTGAATAATATTTACAAAAAATGCAAATCACATAAAAAATCAAATTAACATTTCTACAAAAATAAACAATAATAATGAAATAAACAATGACAATGAGCAGAAGCACAGAAAAGTAATTTAGAATTATTAGTTCAGAAGCAAATTTCTATGTTTTAGTTCCTACATATTTTAATTATTTCCTTATATGTTCATAATAATATAAAATATAAAACAATATAACATAGAATGTTAAAACTATTTTGATGAAATTGAAAAGAAATGAATATTTCCCACCTTTTAAAAATTAATTTATTATTATTATTATTATTATTATTATTATTATTATGTGTGTGTTTCCAGGGATCAAACTCAGACCCTTGTGCATACAAGTTTGTCATAGTATCACTTGAGCTAAATCCTCAGCCTTTAAATTTGTTTTTTGTTTGGCAGTACTGGGGATTGAATCCAATGCTTTAGTAATGTTTTACATTTTAGTTTATTTTTATTTTGCATTTTGAGACTCGATTTTGCTACATCACTAGGTTTCCTGAGCTGATCTCCAACTCATGGACATCCTGCTTAGACCCCTTGAGTGTTGGGATTACCTGTATGCAACACCATACTCAGTGGGATATATTTGCATTGTTTCATCAAATTGAATAATAAAAAGGATTTATGAGGAACTCTATAGTCCTTAACCAACTAAAACCTATTTTATAAAGACTTCATGTAGTCCTTAAATCACTGTGGAGTGACCATTAGTATCATACATGAAAAGGGACTCAAAATAGAAAAGGGAGCACTATTTATTATGTCTACTTTAAATCTGTGCTTAAATATAGTACCTTAATTAATAAAATACTTTCCTTACAAATTTATGGAAAAAATTTACAAAAAATATTAGAAGGTAAGCTACAGACTCTTAGCATAAAAATGTTCCACAAGGCTCTTGAATGGTAAAGCATTCTAGGCTTGTCCACCAGAAGAGGAAATAGGCTGATTAAAAGAAAATATACAAGAAATCAGATCTTAGCTACAGGATAAACTCAGGTTGGATTCAGCCTGTGATAATTTGTGAAGAACACATAATCTGTGAAGGAGATGTGAGCATTACATTTTTTTTTATTAACTAACTTTTCACTAATCTAAATTACATACCAGAAGCAATATTTTAAGATGTAGTTAGTTTGGGACATTTCTCAAAATGAATCTTTTCTGTTTGGAATAATGTGTTAATCAGTTTTCTGTTGCTATAGCAAATATTTGAGATAATCCAGTTGAAGAGAAGGAAACTTTCAGAGTTTTGGAAATTTTAGGCCATAATTGTGCTGCTGTGTTTAAGCCTATGGCTACAAATCTAGAAGGAAACATAAGGGGGAAGAAGCTATGCTCCTCTTGGTGGTCAAAAAGAAAATGAGAAAGAGAAAGGCAAAGATCCTAAATTTCTTCCACTTATTCCAAGTTACCAAAAGTTCTACCACTGCACAAGAGTGCCACAGGTGAAGGACTATGCATTCAACACATGGGCTTTTGGAGGTATTTGTTCAAATCATAGGAGATGAGTCCTTTTCTGAAAGTGAATTAACTAATACTCCTCAAATTTTGCTAGTAGCATGTGACTTTGAAAATGTTAACAAATATAATGATAATAAAATGAAATATTTCCTTATTACTATATAGATGTACATATACAATCTCATATATGTACACATACATATGTACATACATAGATATATGTGTAGGATTTTTGTTGTTAATTCTTTTTTTCTGATTTAGCTTCATTTATTGTGATTTATCTTGAAGATTATTCTTTTCTTCTTTTTTTTTTTTTTTTTGAGACATGGTCTCACTTTGTAGTTCAGGCTGGCCCTGAGCTAACTATGTAGCCCAGGCAAGCCTCGAACTCAGCAATCCTCCTGTCTCTGCCTCCCAAGTGCTGGGATTACAATCGTGAGCTACCACACTGGCACTGTGTCATGTGATACTGATTGCTGGTGGGTGTGAGTAACCACATCCAGCATTGTATGTGGTTACCTGAATTGAACTCAGGACCTTGTGCTTGCGAGGCAGGGGCCGGAACCACTGAGCTAAATCTCCAGCCCTTAAAGATTATTCTTATGCTATTGCATATTGTGAATTTCTAAAACAGAAATAAAATGAGAATGACACATTTGTTTATTCATATTTATTGAGGTCTTTCTGCATATCAAGTTCTTTACTATGCATTTTAAATTTATGGTTTCATTTTAGACACAATGGAAGAAGGTGTCTTCATTCTCCAAATAAAGAGACAATATAGAAAAGTTATAAGAAAAGCACTGTGAGGGTCAGGTGAAGAGAATGCAGCCAGAACCCTCATGGCAAACTCTAGTCCCCTGTGAGTCCCACAGCAAAAGGATTCACACACAACAAAATTGAAACCTTGAGAAAAAGGCTGAGCTCAGGTTTGACTCTTGATACTCTGAGTAGCAGCAACAGAAGGCAACCCAATACCCCTAGTTTGCCACACCTTTATTTGGTACCAGGCCTTCACACCCAAAATCCTAGTATGCATAAAACAGGGTGGATATCCGAAATAATCCCTGTAGTTGAAGATTTTATAGGGCAGGTCAAATGTCCACTGATAATCCTAATGCAATAATCCCTGTAGCAGAAGGTACCACAGGGTGGGGCAGACAGCCATAAATCCAAGTAAGTAAATGGTAAATCCAAATAAACAGTCTGAAATTCCTGATATATCTCCTCTTTTTAAAAAGTTTTAGGAAAGTATATTTTGAGGACAAGTAAGCACACCCAACAATGGCTTGTCCTCACACACCCTGAGGACCTACAATGTATTTTAATCCAATCAAAGGTCTTTTTTTTTTTTTTTTAGACAGGGCCTTTTTTTTTTAGTGTAGAGTGCCCCTGACCCCACTACATAGCCTAGTAAGCCTCAAATTTAGCAATCTTCCTGCTTCTTTCTTTCAAGTGCTGTGATTACAGGGGTGAGCCACCGCACCTGGCATTGTGGTATGTGGTACTGATTGCTGGTGAGCGTGAGTCACCATGCCCAGTATTGTATGTGGTTACCATGTGGTTACCAGGGATCAAACTCAGGACCTTGTGCTTGCTAGGTTGGTGCCAGAACCATTGAGCTAAATCTTTGGCCCTCAAAGGTCTATCGTTAATAATAAATAAAAATGATTTTCCTTTACTTCTCTACTGGATATTTAAAACCAAGTTAGAGTGAGACTATGGTAAATAAAGTTAATCTCTTCCTATATAAGAAGATCAAACAAGTCTGCTCAGGCAGTATCGTGGAACCATGAAGATTCTCTTAGCTGTGCTGTCAGTGTCAGCCATCAGGATATGCTATGGCCTAGCTTGACCATTATGCTTTCTGCAAAGGCATAGGGGATTCTTTTCCAGGTAATATTCCTTGGTCACACTTGTAGGATCAAAAGATCTGCTAGAGAAGGTTCCCTCATACCTGAATCTTCACTAGTAGTAGTTGACCTTGGAGGGCAAGAGCCAAAATATTGACTGACTTTTTAGCCAGTTAGATTTCTAATTCTGGTCTCTAAACTTTAGTTGGTAAACAAGAGAGAAGATAAGTAACATTAGCATATGTAATAGGAGTAGTGAACTCAACCACTATTAATCTACATGTATTAGGCATAACTAGAGATCATAAATACATTTTCATGTCAGAAAGGTAACAATAAATTATATAGCTTGGTACCAAAAGCATCTTTCACAATCATATAAAACCTTATAAGCATATCACAATACACATAATTTATATAAATATTTTACCACAACATTTTTAGAACTGATACCTTCAATGCAACCAATTTTTGCTTGATAAAATATTTGTTGGCGTGTTTCCCATAGGGTTGTGAAAATATCAGTGGTCCCATTAGTGAGCAAAGACCAGAATCAATTTGTTCTGGGCAGCTGCTCCTTTGTTCACCATGGAGGGGGGTTCCATGTGGCAGTCTCCCCACCTCCAAGAGATTTATTCCTATAAAACTTGCTTGGGTTATGGAAATCAAGGGAAAACACACAGTATTTTTGTAAAATAAATCTGAACATCACTCTGATCAGCTAACCTGCTAAAACAAATGTACCCTTCTTTCCAACTGTGCTCATCCATAAGTCAACACAATAGTAGGTGGATATCCTCCTCTAGGAAAAAAAAAAATTCAAAAGATGAAAATGAAAAGAAAAAGAAAAAAAACATTTTGAGCTCAAACAAAAGAGACAAATCATATGATTGGACAAACGGACAAACATATAAGACAATCTATACAATTAGAGTGCACTCAAATATTTTTGGCCAAGTTGAACCACAATATTTCCTGTATAATCTCTAGACTTTTAACTGCACTCAAGACTGATCAAAAACTTTCTATAGGTCAATTAACAGAGTTCTCTTATAATTAGAATCAGGAGGAATAAAAACACTTTATACTTTATACCCCCCAAAAAAGGAAAAAAAATGAACTCATGAATCTATGCTTGTTCTCCCTCTGGGGGTGATGTCTTGGTTCTGTTCCTCATCTTGTATTGGTTGGTCGTCACAGGTGAGGTGAGACACTCAGGTGTGGCTGGTTTATCATTTTCAGCAGGAGTACTATCCTCTGTTCTTAGAGATGTTGGTGGTTCCACTAGCATAAACCACTGATTTTATGTTCCAGGAGGACAGTCACAATTTTTCACTGGTACCTGTCATCACACAAGCCAAACCTCTCCCCCAAGTTGCTAAAGCAGCAGGGCCATACTACTTTCCTTTTTAAATATCTTTCCAAAGGACCTGTGGATTCTAGGTCCTAGCCATGGCATCTATTTGCCAGGGACTTCTGTGAAACCTGCTGCAGGATTTAAAAATTTAAGTACAAAAGAAAGGTAGATCTAAGCAGCTGACTTGATTGCTTAAGTAACTGATGTTTGAGGGTGGCATGGGCTCTTTCTACTTTGGCTTTTCCTTGTGGGTTAAATGAAATACCAGTATTATGCTTAACATCCCAAGTAAGAAAGTATTTTTGGATGTTTATTAACATATGCTGGGTTATTATTGGTATTAATGGCTTTGGACACTCCCACAGTGGCAAGGTGAACAGGCAATGTTGTAAAACATGGTGCTCTTTCTCACCAGAGTGACAGTGGCATGTATCATCTGTGATAATGTGTCTATCGAAACATAAACAAATAGAGACTTACCAAAAAGGGGCATATACATCACATCCATCTGCCAAATCATATTACTGGCTAGGTCCCAAGGGTTAGTTTCCTTGCAGGGACTGTGCCATGGAATCCCCTGGCAACTAGGACAGGTTATACATAATTATCTATCCTGTCTGAATTCAAGATAGTTGAAAATCATATTGTAGCACCTTGGAGTTCTGATGGAAATAGCTGTGAGTCCATCTTTGCAACAGCAAAAGCCTGAAGGACCAACTCTTGTGTACTCACAGAAATTAGTATGTTGTCCATATAATGTATTAAATATAAAATAGGAAATAATTTGAGAGTAGCATGAAGAGCCTGTTTTACAAAAATCAGACAGAATGTGGGGCTGGTAGCCATTATTCTCCGAGGTAACAAAATCCACAGAAAGCATTTCATCAGCTCTTTAATTTTTTTTTTTTTTTTTTTTGCTTTTTGAGACAGGGTCTCGCTTTGTAGTTCAGGCTGGCCCTGAGCTCACTATGGTGCCCAGGCAAGCCGCCGCGAACTCAGCAATCCTCCTGTCTCTGCCTTCCGAGTGCTGGGATGACAGGCATGAGCCACCACGCCCGGCATTGTGGTATGCGGTGTTGATTGTTGGTGGGCGTGTCTCCACGCCCAGCATTCTATGTGGTTACCGGGGATCGAATCAGGACCTTGCGCTTGCAAGGCAGGCGCCGGAACCACTGAGCTAACACTCCGGCCCAGCTCTTTAAATTTTATACTCATAAATGACATAAATAGGTTACAGATATGTATATATCGCATCTTTTCTCTGGTATGAAAAACTGAAGATGCAGATGAGCTCCAGCATACATGGTAAATATCGTGAAATAGAAAAAAATCAAAGGAAATGGAACAAAGGGTGTAAATAACAAGGATAAGAAAAAATATGATGGTAACAAAAAAGGGAAACAGGCCATTACCTGTGCCCAGGACAGTGGCCTGCCAGCAGGCCCCCATTCCATGCCAGAGCTGTACTGAGACAGACCAGGCCAGATAAAGGTTGAGGGATATCTCCTTTTTTTTTTTTTTTTTTAGACAGGGTCTTGCTTTATGGTTCAGGGTGGCCCTGAGCTCACTATGTAGCCCAGGCAAACCTGGAACTCAGCATTCCTCCTGACTCTGCCTCCAGAGTGCTGGGATTATAGGCTTGAGCCACCAAGCCTGGCATCTGTGGTATGAGGTACTGATTGCCAGTGGGCATACCACGCCCAGTATTGTTGTATGTGATTACCAGGGATTGAACCAGGGACCTTGCGCTTACAAGGCAGGTGCTGGAACCACTGAGCCAAATCTCCAGCCCCAAGGGACATCTCCTTTTGACTATTGTGCTTAGCTTGGTATATTGTCATTGTGGATTTTCATGCTGTTGTTACT
The DNA here is from genome assembly GCA_004025085.1 of Thryonomys swinderianus. NCBI lineage: Eukaryota > Metazoa > Chordata > Mammalia > Rodentia > Thryonomyidae > Thryonomys > Thryonomys swinderianus. Next base: position 29,008 of record PVIC010011338.1, read on the forward strand.
CTTTTTATTTCTTCGTTATGGCATAACTTTTTTTTTTTTTCTGTTTTTCTACTTTGCTGGTACTGAATCTGTCTAACTTTCTGGGTTTCTCTCCTCTTAATTACTTACATCTTTATAGAAGAGAGAAACTAGTTTCTGTTTTGCCTTCTACTCCTAGATCCCTCTCTTTACCTCTTGTTCCCACACCCTCTCTTGTCTTCCAGTCAGAACCAATATCCAGAAGTAAAAGGCTCTCAGTCTGCCCTAAATTTTCTATGTATTATTATAAGAAGGTGTGCAAAGTTTCCAGTGGTGTTGCAGCTCTCAGTTGGTATGGTCTTATATATGTCCCTTTAGCCTCTGTCACCCTCTGGCATACATGAGGTTCTCAAGATCTATGTGATCTTTATAAATCTGCTAAACATATTTCTAAGCTTTCTTCCTTCTGTCTTCCTACCTCCCTGACTCCCTAGTGACCTTTCATTGCCTTCTTAATATCCAGCTTTCAAGGTTTCTCTGGGAGGTATCTCCATTCTAGACTTCCCATAACAAGATAGAGAAAGATGGAGCTCCCCATTGGGGAATTTTATGAGTCACACTTTAAGTGGCTCTCATTTTTTCTATTCAAATACCAGTGGTTGGAACTCAGTGATATGGCCACACTTAATTCCAGGAAGACTGGGAAATGTGAGACCTGGAAAACCAGCTAATTTTAAACTTACATGCATGAAGAAAAGCAAATATTTTTGGTGGACTACTAGTCACAGTGTTTTTGCTATGCTAACTTAAACTGAAATGTTGATAATAATTGCTTCAAGATTCTAATACATGGTGAATAGAAGCAGAAATTCAGATTGTAGTCAGAACCTGGCAACTAGGCATATCTTTTAAAAGTGTAATACAAGTACATTAATTGCAGATACAGCTGTCAACTTAGTATTGTTCAAGTTATATATTCATACACTTTTTAACCTTAAGATGGAGTAAAAGTGATATGAATTAAGTAGAAATTAATCCAAGTGCTAAGCAGCAGCTGTGAGCTGGAGTTCCCAGCAGTCACTCTACTTTGCAGTGTGTCGCCAACAGCCAGCCATGTTCAGTAGGTTCAGCCTGTTAAGTGCATTTCGATTCTTGAGAGTTCCAACTTCATAGGTGTTTCAGTTAGTATTAATTAGGTTGTGGGGGGTTTAGGATCATTTGTACAAGACAGTTTGGCTTTTGATATTGGGCTATGCTTACTATTGAAATGGAAAAGGTTCAAAATGTTTTTGTAATGAGAAAAAAAGAAACTAAACTATCATAAAGTGAAACTAAAACCAATAAAACCATGTTTGGGATTTCCAGTGGCCACTCAGAACAGATGAAATTTTTAGTGTTTTGAATTATATAATTTGTAACAGCTCAGATTATTCAGACTTCCAAACTCCACAAGAATTGAGTATGTATTTCTGGGTGTCAGACAGGAGTCAGATCAATACAAAGGATCTGACATTGTACAGGTGTGTATCTAAACATAACTCTCTACTTCCTGCAGCTGAGAAAAGAAAGATGGTCTCCTCACAAATGGGCTTTCCACTGGCTTATCTGAAAGGGGTCTGGTTCTCTGTCACTTACATTTTATTGTCCAAAGCTAGTCACATGGCTTCATTTCTTTTCATGGAAGCTGGTGATGGAGAAGAATAATTTCTGGTCATTTTTGAAAAATGTTTCGGTTTCTGCCATAGGCATGATAAGTTTCTTCACTCCTTTAAAATTAAAAATAAGTCACTTATCCAAAAATAGATTATTGGTAATAATTTAGAACTTTATCCCAGTATTGTTACAGATTATGAAGGAATATTTTTCATAGCCAAGAACACCAGAAGAGTGTAAGGATTTGTACCTGCCTTGTATTAAGGTGGAAAAACTTCCCGAGGTTAAGAAGTAGTCATTCATTTGCCAGCTAATAAACTTCAGAAACATTTTTAGTAAAAAAATTGTACTGATATTCCTGAACCACTGTCTAATTATGCAAGACTATCTAACACAGACTTTCAATGCCTTTATTTTCATATACTTGTATATATGGAACAAATATCAACAATAATGTCAATGTAGATGGTTTTTTCAGCTTTTGAATTTACATAGATTTTTCTGCATCAAAAACAAAGCATATTGACCATAGTGAGCTCAGGGCCAACCTGAACTACAAAGCGAGACCCTGTCTCAAAAAGCAAATAAATAAATAAATAAATAAAAACAAAGCATATTGGAGAGCTCAAAGCTGTGAAAGTTTTGAAAAACGGGTGTCTGTACTATATGGTCAAACTCCAAAAGGTCCTCCACGTACTTAAAGCTATGAGTTTTTGTGAATATATGTGTACATATCCATACACACACACACACACACACACACACACACATGTAACTGTTTTTCTCAGACAGATTATTAATTTATTGGGAAATTAATATCAATTGAAACAAGTCACTGACTTGATCAATGTTTAATAAATGAAGAAATGAATGCTTACTGATGCTACTTAAATAAGAATTTAATGGAATGTGAGTTACATTGAGCATTGAATAATATTGTGGAGTTATTTAGCCTGTAAAGACCTTCTAGAGTGTTTTAACTCAGGGGAGAATATGAAACAGAGCTCATGTTTCCTGAGTGTTCTTGTATGAAACAAAGGCAAAAAGTAGGGCTGCAGAGGATTTGAGAATTATGTACCGAGAATACAAAGGTCTGGAACAAAATGGCTAAGATGTGTAAAGATTTAAAACTCTTCAATGTTTCCAACTAGAATATAAGGACAAAGTATGAAAAAGATGTTGAAAAGACTGCGCAACAAAGTAATGAAAAAAGTAATAAATCCCCTCTTCTTGCATTCAGATTTATCATGGAGCTGGTCTGGAAAGCATTCCCTTTGGCAAGCCTTGAAAGGAATGGTCAAAAAGGGCTTAGTGGATGAATTGATATTTCAAGGACTTCAGGAAACTTTGGATAAAAGGATTATCTAAAGCTAGAGACTCGACAATGGCTTTCCTGTGGAACAGTGCACCTGGACTTGAAATCTGGGACCTACTTTGGAGGTTTCTTTGGCCTCTTCCACCCTATGCAGTCACATAGAGGAAAGTCAGATGCGCTTTTCAGTACTTTGCTGTTAACTGCATGAATTTGGGTCTAAGATACAGGTAGGTCATATGTTACAAGGAACAATGAAAAGTCCCTAAGTGAAAGCAAGTAAGACAGAATTACATTAAAAGGACTCTATTTAGGGGCTGGGGATTTAGCTCAGTGGTTCTGGCATCTGCCTGGCAAGCTCAAGGTCCCAAGTTTGATCTCCAGTAACACAATGCTGGCTGTGGTAATTCACGCTTGCAAGCCCAGCACTTGGGAGGCAGAGGCAAGAGTACTGCTGTGAGTTTGAGGCTTGCCTGGGCTACATAATGAGTTCACGGCTAGCCTGAGCTACAAAGTGAGGCCATCTCAAAAAAAAAAAAAAGAAAAAAGACTCTATTTATTATAATTGCATGATAGAGACACATTGTCTATGTGAGTATGATATATACTTTATGTTAATAGGATAATGTTTTCAAATGTCTGGAAGATAAAACATCAGTTGCTTGGAGTGTCAGTTGCTTCATGAGCTTTGTTTCTTTTTCAGTATATTTTCTCACTAGAGTTACTTAAGAAGAATCTTGACAAAAACCACTCAACCTGGTTTACTCAGTTCAATTTCACAAAAATCTATTTTGTGTCTACCCTGTGCCATATCTGGTGAGCTATGAAAAATTAGAGGTGAATAAGATCCTGCTTCTACATAGTTTTCAGTGGACATCATTTTAAATGTGATAGTAGGCCATTCCATTTCCAGTGGACTGAGGGCTGCCCACTAGCCCACTGTACTCGGGAGCAGTGTGGACTCAGATACACCGGGCACTATTCCATTTCTGGTGGACTGAGGTCCGCCCACTGGCCCACTGTACCCCGGAGCAGCGCGGACTAGGCTACACTGGGCACCATTCCATTTCCAGTGGTGGCAGACTGAAGGCTGCCCACCAGCCCATGCACCCCAGAGCGGCACAGACTCAGCTACTTCAGGTGCTATTCCATTTCCAGCGACAGAGGAGGAGTGAAGCCTGCCCATTGGCCTGCTCCACCCTGGAATTGTGCAATGAGGAGTCAGGTATGGACCCCAGGCACAATCCCCACCACAGAGGATTGAGGGCCTCTGGGCAGCCCCAACCCCACCATGGAGCTGCGTTGTGAGGAACCAGGATTGAGAGGAGGCAGAGCCATCTCCTGTGTCCCTCCACAGGAGGTGCACTCCTGGAGCTGCGCTGAGAGACCAGGCAAGATAAAAAAAAAGGGAATCTAGCTCCTATTTTGCCATCTACTCGATCCCTCTTTTCACCACTTGTCCCCTCACCTTCTCCTATCTTCCTGTCAAAATCAATACCCAGAAGTAAAAGAGTCTTAGGCTGCCTTATTTCTTCTTTTGTACTATTATCAGAAGGTGTGCAAAGTCTCCAACAGTCTTACAGCACACAGTTGGTACTGTTTGATATATGACCTTTTATCCTCTATTACCCGCTGGCATATGTGAAATTCTAGGGTACATGTAATCTTCATAAATCTGCTAACACTATTTCATTCTCCTCCTGTCTCCCTACCTCCCTGATTCCCCAATGACCTCTTATCCCCAAAGGGTTCGGGGGCTACTTTTACGATCTATATGCTGTATACACATTGCTGATTAATTCTAAATTTTGGCATATGGACATAGAGGTAATGCATAAGCACAAAGTCTTCAGAATAGAATTTAACAAAACTTTTTATCTTACTGTGTTTAATACTGATATTGGCATTGATTGTATCATGGTAACAAACATGATGTGATTATTGTGTTCAAACACCTCCCATGATGTGTAAGAACTGAGAACTCTCAAGGGTCATTACAGTTCTAAGGAGGACCCCCCAGGAAGGTGCCACATCCAAAGGCCCCCAAATAATAGAAAGAGAACTGCAACATTGCCTTGTCATCAGGCAAAGAAGAGCATTAGTAACAATGAAAGAGTAGAAATGAGAAAATACACAAAAAACCGACACAAAGATCACCACCACAGGGAACTTTAGAGAAAAGGGCAAACTGAAATTATAACTCCAGGACTCTTGGAGATGGTAACTAAAGTGGATCTAGTAAAATGGAAATCAGAACTCATCTCTGAGATCAAAACAGGGATACTGTCTACAGTGAAAGACATCATTAAAGAACAGATCAGCAAGATGATAGAATCCAAGATAGTAGAAGCAATGGAACCTTTTAAACAGCTTCAAGCAGAGCTCCAGGGAATGATGAAGAATGAAAGCTTGAGAAGTAGGATGAATGAAACAGAGAACCAAATCTCAGACCTAGAGGACATCATAGAAGCCAAAGAGCAGGAAAGATATAATCTGTGGAAAAGAGCAAGGGACCATGAGATATCAATTCAATGGCTACTAGATGACTCAAAGAAAAATAATATAAGACTGATTGGAGTCACTGAGGAAGCAGTAGACAGTGTAAAAGACATAAAAAAGCTATTGTCAGAGATAACATCAGAAAACTTCACAGGAACAGAAATACACATATAGATAAATAAGGCCTATCAGACTCCAAAATGCCATGACATAAAAATATCTACATGCAGATATAAAATTATCAAGGTTCCAGATGCACAACAAAAGAATGAAATACTGAAAGCAGTGAGAGAAAGGAAGAAAATCACCTACAAAGGGAAGCCCATTAGGATCACAGCAGACTTTTCAACACAAACACTCAATGCATATTTCAAGCATTGCAGGAAAACAAACTCCAACCTAGACTGTTGTATCCTGCAAAACTATCTTTCAGTATAGATGGGGAAATAAGATACTTCCATGATAAAGAACACCTGAAAAACTTCACAAATACTAAAGCTGCACTCCAAAACATCCTAAAGAACATCTTGGAAAAAAAACACAGAAAATTCCATACCCATGAGACCCAGGAGAGTGAATTCATTGGGGCAAACAAGAAACTAATTAGAAAAGGGGAAAAGCACGGAAGAAAAGAACCAAGAACAGGGAAACATGGCAGCTCTGAATATGTCCATATCAGTCATAACCATTAATGTCAATGGCCTCAATGGGCCAATTAAAAGACACAGACTAGCAGAGTGGATCAAGAAGTAAGATCCTATAATCTGCTGCATACAGGAAAGACACCTAATTCAGAAGGAAACCCATAGACTGAAAATAAAAGGTTGGAAAACAATCCTCCATGCCACAGGAAACTGCAAAAAAGCAGGTGTGGCTATCTTGTTTGCAGATAAAATAGATTATAAACCCAAACTAATTAAAAGAGATAAAGAAGATCACTACATTCTCATACAGGGAACTATCCAAGAGAAAGAAAAAAACAATCATAAATATCTGTGCACCAAGCTCTAATGCACCCAACTGTATAAAACAAATATTACTGAACATGAATAGCCAGTTAAAAATGACTAGAATAATAGTAGGGGATTTTAATAATCCACTGTCACAAATTGACAGATAAACTGGACAAAGAATCAATAAGGAAGTACTTGAGCTAAATCAAACTTTTGAGCAAATGGACTTATTAGATGCCTACAGAATTTTTCACCCTACAAAGTGAGAATATACCTTCTTCTCAGCTGCTCATGGATCATTCTCCAAAATAGATCACATTCTAGTCCATAGAACAAGCTTAAGTAGATACAAAGGAATCAAAGTTATTCCCTGCATACTGTTAGACCATAGTGCCTTGAAACTGAAGCTGAATAGCAGAAGAAATTCCAAGATCCTCACAAACACATGGAAATTGGACAAAACTCTGTTAACCAACCAAAGGACAACTAAAGAAATTAAAGAGGAAATTAAATAGTTTCTACAACTAAAAGTCAATCCCTGCACAACAAACAGGAATTATTGGACAAAATGAAAGCAGTTCTGTGAGGGAAATTCATAGCAGTGAATGCCTACACTCGAAAAATAGAGAAAACTGAAATAAACAATCTAATGATGAACCTCAGACAACTAGAAAAAGAGGAGCAAAACAAACACAAAGCACATACTAGAGAGGAAATTATAAGGATCAGGGCAGAAATTAATGCAATAGAGACAAAGACAACAATGCAAAGAATCAATGAATCAAAGAGTTGGTTCTTTGAAAGGGTAAATAAGAGTGACAGATCCTTAGCCAACCTTATGAAACAAAGGAAGGAAAAGGCTCAAATCCATGCTGTAAGGAATGAAAATGGGGAAATCAGCACAGACCCAGAGGAAGTGCAAAGGATCATAAACACGTACTTTGAACATCTATACTCCCAAGAAGATGGAAAATCTAGAAGAAATGGATAGATTCCTAGACTCATATGAACTTCTAAAGCTGAATGAAGAGGATATAAAAATGTTAAACAACCTGATATCAATCTGGGAAATTGAAAATGTAATAAAAAAACCTACCAACAAAGAAAAGCCCTGGTCCTGACGTCTTCACTGGTGAATTCTACAAAACTTTTAAAGAGTTAATACCAGTACTTCTCAATCTGTGTAATGAAATTGAAAGGGAAGCAGTACTACCCAACTCATTCCTTGAAGCAACCATCTCCTTGATTCCAAAGGCAAGGAAAGATCCCACCAAAAAACTACAGGCCAATCTCTAATGAACATTGAAGCAAAAATCCTCAATAAAATACTGGCAAACAGAATACGTAGAGTTATCAAGAAAATCATACACCCTGATCAAGTCGGATTTATCCCAGGGATGCAAGGCTGGTTCAACATACATAAATCCATCAATGTACTACACTATATTAACAGACTCAAGGACAAAAACAATATGATTATCTCAATAGATGCAGAAAAAGCATTTAACAAAATCCAACACCCATTTCTGATCAAAACCCTACAGATAATCGAAATCGATGGACTTTATCTCAATTTAATAGAAGCTATTTATGAGAATCCAACAGCCAGCAGCATACTCAATGGGCAAAATTGTAACCTTTTACACTAAGTTCAGGAATGAGACAAGGATGCCCATTGTCACCACTCTTGTTCAATATAGTGCTACAAACATTATCCATAGCAATCAGGCATGACTAAGACATAAAAGGAATAAAGATAGGTAAGGAAGAAGTTAAACTATCATTATTTGCTGATGATATGATACTCTATCTGGAAGATCCTAAAAACTCAACCAAAAGACTGCTAGACTTCATTACTAAATTTGGTAGTGTTGCTGCTCAAAATCAACAGCCATTGTCTACACAAACAACAGACTCACTGAAAGAGATATCGAGGAGTCAATCCCTTTCACAATATCACCCTGAAAAATGAAATATCTAGGAATCAACCTAACAAAGGAAGTGAAAGACCTCTACTCTGAAAACTATAGGACTCTGAAAACTGAGATAGAAAAGGAAACCAGAAAGTGGAAGATATCCCTTGTTTGTGGGTAGGGAGAACAAACATCGTCAAAATGGCTATACGCCCACAAGTACTATACAGATTCAATGCAATTCCAATTGAAATTCCATTGCTATACTTCACAGAGCTAGAGAAAACAATAGAAAAATTCATTTGGAAACACAGGAAACCTAGAATAGCAAAAGCAATTCTAAGCAACCATGACATAGCAAGGGGGTATTACAATCCCCTATTTAAAACTCTGCTATAAAGCTGCTGTGATAAAAACTGCATGGTACTGGCAAAATAACAGACCTGAGGATCAGTGGAGTAGATCAGAAGACCCAAAAACAACTCCAGATACAGTAAGCCACCTTATCCTTGAAAAAGGAGGCAAACATCCCCAATGGAAGAAAGACAGCCTCTTTTTTTTTTTTGAGACAGGGTCACACTTTGTAGTTCAGGCTGGCCCTGAGCTCACTATGTAGCCCAGGAAGCCTCCAACTCAGCAATCCTCCTGTCTCTGCCTCCCGAGTGCTGGAAAGACAGCCTCTTTAACAAATGTTGCTGGAAAAAATGGGCTTTAGCCTACCAAAAGCTAAAGCTATACCTATCCTTTTCACCATGCACAAAACTAAACTCACATTGGATACAAGACTTAATAAAATGGAAACACTAAGTCTGCTGGAAAACAGGCTAGGTAAAACTCTTGGAAACATTGGCTTAGGCAGAGACTTTATGAATAAAACCTCTATAGCACAAGAACTAGCAGAAAGAATCAACAAATGGATCTCATCCTACTGAAAAGCTTCTGCACAGCAAAAGAAGTCGCTGGCACTGCTAAAAGACAACAAACAACATGGGAAAAAATCTTTACTAGCTGTGTATCAGACAAAGGGCTATTATCTACAATATATAAAGAACTCAAACAGATCAGCCTCTCCAAGTTTAAAGCCCCAATTCAAAAATGGGCAACTGAAATGAATAGACACTTCTCAGAGGCAGAAGTCAAAGCAGCCAAGAAGCATATGAAGAAATATTCAAGATCAATGGTCATTCAAGAGATGCAAATGAAAACAACACTGAGAATTTCATCTCACTCCACAAAGAATGGGTGCTATGACTAAATCAACCAACAATAAATGCTGGCATGGCTGTGGGGAGAAAGGAACCCTTCTCCATTGTTGTTGGGATTGCAGACTTGTGCAACCATTGTGGAGATCCGTATGGAGATTTCTCAGAAAATTAGGACTATGGGTCCCATTTGACCCTGCTATCCCTCTGCTAGGAATATACCCCAAAATTTTTTTAAATCTTATTGGAAAGCAGATGTACACCCTTGTTCATAGCAGCTCAGTTTGTGATAGCTTAATCTTGGAAACAACCCAAATGCCCATCAACTGGAGACTCGATAAAGAAGTTGCGGTTTTTTAATAAAATGAAATATTATTCTGCCACAAAGAATGATAAGATCCAAGATTGAGCTATCACGAACTGAGCTGCTATGCAACCCAAATGTCCATCAACTGGAGAGTGGATAAAGAAGATGTGTTTTGTTTTGTTTTTTTTATAAAATAGAGTATTACTCTGCCATAATGAATCACAAGATCGATCCACTTAGGTGCAAATGGAGACACCTGGAGGATATACTAACAAGTGAAATAAATAGATCACAGATAGACAATTTCCAGATCTTCTCTTTGGCATGAACACCTGTAGATGCAAATGAGCTCTAGAAAGTAGGACAGCTTTTATAGAGTGGAATATTTCTATAGGAAATGGTGTGGAAATGTGATGAGGGGAAGGAAAAAATATAATACAGAAAGAAAATAAAAGAGCACGTATAAAGGGGGTGAGGAGGTGGGGGTGGGTAGAGATATGGGTAAAAATGAGAATTAACTTGGGTCATATACTGGTACAAATTCCCCAATGTTATATGTAATTTTGAGATGTATATAAATTGCACCAATAAAGAATTCAATTTAAAAAAAAAAAACAGAATGATATGATTGATTCATTTATGTGCAAATGTAGACACCTGGGGAATATACTAATAAGTGTAATAAATAGATCATAGATAGGCAAATACCGAATCTTCTCTTTGACATGAACACCCGTAGATGCAAATGAGCCCTAGAAAGTATGACAGCTTTCATATAGTGGGGAATTTCCATAGGAAACTTGGTGTGGGAAAGTAATGAGGAGAAGGAATAAATATGATTCAGAAAGAAAATAAAAGGGGGATGTAAAAGGGGGTGGGGAGGTGTGGGTGGGTAGGGATATGGATAAAAATGAGAATTAACTTGTGTCATATACTGGTGCAAATTCTACAATGTTATATGTGGTTGTGAGATGTATATAAATTGTACCAATGAAGAATTCTATTAAAAAATGTGATACTAAAGATACATAGATATTTGTGAGAACTTAGAGGAGGGTGTACGTTCAAAAGAGAGTAGAATATGAAAGGCTTTCTAGAGAAGAAATGCATCAGGAGGATTCTGAATCATAAGCCAGAGGTGGGCAGTGCAGGTTATCAATACGGAGAAGAGTGTCCCAAGTAAAGAGAATAAGAAAGTGTGAAGGAACAATACATGTTGATTGTATGGCAGCAGTTGTAGCAGATTATGGGTGCAGTGCTCATGGGGTGAGAGGCAAGAATGAAAACTGAGTTAGGCAGAGTGAGATCATGAATCCCTTGAGCCTTGAAAGAATGGGGCGATCAATCACATTTGAACTCTAGAGCCATGGCACCGGACAAGAGTACAGGCAATAAAAGGAACGGGGTAAGAATAGAAGCAGGATGCAGGCTCCAGGTTATGTCATGTTCCAAGGGCAAATATGCATCCTGAGAGTGATATCATCCCAATAGGAAAGAAAACAGTCTGTGAGAAATGGGTGCTGAAAGACAGGCAAGGGAGTGGATGGCTTCCACATTTCTGTCTTAGGTATGTGAGTGTCAGTAAGTGGGAAAGGCAACACAATCTGGTAAATAACATGTTTTAGCAACAGCTGACAAATTTCCTTTCATCATAAGTGGAATATAGCATACGCCAGGCAATAAATCACATCCAAAGATTTTGTAACATGGAAATACTGTTAAGATTTTTGTGTAAAAAAAATGAAATCTATAACTGAGCATTTATGAACAAATTATTTCAATGTGGGATGCTTGACAGGCCAACCCTTTCCAACCTCTGGTGTAAGAACACACTGCTGTGTATTTTGTAAGGAATGGCTGCAGGGCTCCACTTGGTTAAGAAACGTGCAGAAAATAATTTCAAATGAACTGAATCTTGTTTCAGGTTTTTCCATTGGAGAATCCAATATAACATGATTTTCCTCCCTTCCTACCACTCACAAGCTTCTGGAAATATTTTCTTGATTCATAGACATCAGTTGGAATCACAACAAAGAACATATTTACTTCTACTAATGTCATACTTTTTTTTCCAGTTAACAATACCAGTTTGTCATTTTGTTCATTTCTTTCTGTATTTCTGTGTTAGAGGAAGGATAACTAAATTTTAAAACTCTGCCATTTCATTACTCAGGAGGCTTGGGATGGTGTTTTGGTAAAATGATATGATACTGTTAGCTCCCCTTTGAATTGTGTCAGGGAGTGATGCAGGGCCTGGGCCAGTGCGGTGAAGAGCCCATACTCTGGCAGTGGCCATGCTCTCTACTGTGTGTGCTGTTCTGAGACACAGGACTCCCCTCCCTTGGGTCAGCTGCCTTACCAGATTGAACGTTTCCTGAACTCTTTCTCCAATCTGTGCTCTGAATTAAAAAACGTGCCACATGGGCCGGAGGGTTAGCTCAGTGGTTCCGGCGCCTGCCTCGCAAGCGTAAGGACCTGAGTTCGATCCCCAGTTACCACATATGATGCTGGGCGTGGTGGCTCACGCCTGTAATCCCAGCACTCGGGAGGCAGAGACAGGAGGATTGCTGAGTTCGTGGCGGCTTGCCTGGGCACCATAGTGAGCTCAGGGCCAGCCTGAACTACAAAGCAAGACCCTGTCTCCAAAAAGCAAAAAAAAAAAAAAAAAAAAAAAAAAAAAAAAAAAAAAA
>PVIC010011339.1:0-41015 GCA_004025085.1 Thryonomys swinderianus
AAAAAAAAAAAAAAAAAAAAAAAAAAAAAAAAAAAAAAAAAAAAAAAAAAAAAAAAAAAAAAAAAAAAAAAAAAAAAAAAAAAAAAAAAAAAAAAAAAAAAAAAAAAAAAAAAAAAAAAAAAAAAAAAAAAAAAAAAAAAAAAAAAAAAAAAAAAAAAAAAAAAAAAAAAAAAAAAAAAAAGCAAGGGAACACAAGAAACAAATCCAACAATGATGCAAGGAAGAATAACATAAGATTGATCACAGTCAACAAAAAAGCAAGAGAGAACACAAATGACATTAAAAAACCTGTTCACAGAAGTAATGACAGAAAATTTTCCAAGCATGGAACAACAATTTGATGTATAGATAAATGAGGCATGTAGAACTCTATTAACCATGCTAAAATAGCAAAACAAAACAAAACTACATCAAGGTACACTAGAATCAATATTCCAGAGATTCAGTGTAAGAACAGAATATTAAAAGATATTAGAGAAAAGAAAAAATAACCTTTAAAAGAAAGCCCAGAGTCACATGAGACTTTTTAACGCAACCATCAAGTCAAGGAGAGCTTGGAGTGAAGTCTTTTAAACACCAAAAGAAAACAATCTCCAACCCAGATTGATGTGCCACATAAAAACCATCTTTTAAGTGTGATGGAGAAATAAGATAGTTCTAGGACAAAGAATACCTGAGTAAATTCATGACCAACAAATCAGCATTCCTTGATACCAAGGACTACAACTGCATGACTCCCAACTGAATCTACCAGGCAAGGTTAACAATTCAATGGAGGGGAGAAAAGGGAATCAACAACAGGAAAATAGTATGTCAAGGATAAGTCAATATATTAGTTATAACCATCAATGTAAAAGGTCTCAATTCACAAATCAAAAGAAACAGACTGGCTAAGTAGACCAAGAGACGAGATCTAGCAATATACTACATACAATAAACACATTTAATTCAAAAAGAAATTCATAGACTCACAGTCAAAAGATAGAAAATAATCCTTCATGTAATAGGAACCTGGAAACTATTCTATTGGCAGATAATACAGATTTCAAGGCAAGTATGAGAAAGAGAGACCAAGAAGGTCATTACATCCTTGTAAGGGGAACATTTCAAGAAGAAGAGATACCAATCATAAATATATATGCACCAAATAGCAGCAAAATATGAAAAATGAAAAATCAAATAAGCACTAATGCAATTGTAACGAGGGACCTCAGTACTCCACTGCCACAAATAATCAGATCAAGGAGACAAGAAAATAAACAAAAAGCAGTAGATGCCTACAGTGTTCCACACCACAACACCAGAATACACATTTTTCTCAGCTTTATACATAACATTCTCCAAAATAGACACCTACTAGCTCATAGAACATGTCTAAGTAAATGCAAATAAATTGAAATTGTTACATACATACTATGAAATAGGAAACCAGCACCAAAAAACCCCACAAAAATGTTATAAACACATGCAAGTTAAATAATATCCTCCAGAACAACCAGTGAGTCACAGATGAAGTTAAAGAGGAAATTAAAGATTCTACAAATAAAAGAAAATGACAATGTACCATACCAAAACATATGGTATGTAATACAAGCTGTTCTATAAGAGAAACGTATAGTGGTGAATTCCCACTGGGAAAAACACAGTGAGCTCAAATAAACAACCTAATATTGAATCTCAAGCTTTTAGAAAAATAAGAAAAAAAAGTAAAAAAAATGGTGAGGTACATTCAGGACATATTCATAAGTGAGGTAAATAGGTCACAAATGTGTAAATATTGTATTTTTCTCTGGTATGAGAAGTTGAAGATGTAAATGTGTTCTAGAAAGTATGATGGATATTGTGAAATAGAAAATATTCAAAAGGAAATTGGGTGGAAGGGTAAATAATGAGGGGAAAGAAAAAATGTGAGGGTAATAAAAAAGGGAAACAAAACTTATGTGGTTACTGGGATTGAACTCAGGACCTTGTGCTTGCTAGGCAGGTGCCAGAACCACTGAGCTGAGTCTCCGGCCCAAAGATCTGTATTCTAATAAGAAGTCATGGACAAATTCCCAGATACATATGAATTGCAAAAGCTGAATCAATAAGATATCAAAATAAACCAATATCAGTTAATGAAATTCAAGACATAATCAAAATCCTACCAATACAGAAAACCTCAGACCCTGATGGCTGAACTGCTGAATTCTCTAAGAAATTTAGAGAACATCTAAGACTACTACTTCTCACACTCTTTAATGAAACAGAAAGCAATATTCCCACATTTATTCCTGGAAGAAGCAGGCATTACCCTGATACAAAACTGATCTAGAGAGGGATCTAACCAAAAAAAGAGAACTATGAGCCTAATCCCCCCAATAAACATTGATGCAAAAATCTTCAATAAGATACTGGCAAACAGAATGCTGCAAATCACTGAGAAGATTGCATACCCTGACCAAGTAGGATTCATCCCAGAGATGCCGGGATGGTTCAACCTATACAAATCAATAAATTTTAACATATTTTAACAAATTTTAATATATTAACAGAGCCAAACACACAGACAAAAATAAGATCACATCAATAGATGCAAAAATTCTTCTCTACAAAGTCCAACACCCATTTATGATGAAAGCCCTACAGAAAACTGGAATAGATGGTCTTTATATAAATCTGACAAAAACCATCTATGACAAACTAACAGCCAACATCATACTAAATGGATAAAAAGTGAAAGTTTTCACTCTAAAATCAGGAACAACACAAGAATGTCCCTTATCACTGCTATTATTCAATACTGTTCTGGAAACATTAGACAGAGTAATTAGGAGAAAGAAATAAAAGAAGTAGGGATAAGAAAGGAAGACATTGTAAGGAGAACTTATTTGCAGATGACACATGCTGTATGTATAAGACCTCCAAAACTCCACCAAAAGACTACCGCATTTAATAACCAAATTCAGAAGCATAGCTGGATATTAAGTCAACACTCAAAAATCAATAGAATTTTTGTACACAAATAAGCTCACTGAGAGAGAAATTAGGAAATAACTCATTTCACAGTAGCATCCAAAAAGATTGAAATATTTAGGACTCAATCTAATGAAATAAGCAAAGACCTTTGCATGGAAAACTAGAGTGTTCTGAAAAAGACAACTGAAGAAGATAACAGAAAATGGAAAGATGAAGAACCAATATAGTAAAATGGTTCACTTCCAAATTTTGTATACAAATCTAATACAATCCTGATCAAGATACCAATAGCATCTCTCATAGAGTTAGAGAAAAGCATCCTAAAATTCACTTAGTACCAGAAGAGTACTTAGAATAGCAAAAGCAATTCTGACAACAAAATCAAGGAAGGGAACAGCATAATCCCTGATTTGAAGTTGCACTGCAAAGCTATGGTGACAAAAAATAACATGATATTGGCAAACAAAGAAACAAACAACAAAATAAAACACACAACGATATCTGGAACAGATTAGAAGATGCAGAGCTAACTCCAAACCTACTCAGTCACCTAATCTTTGACACAGGACCCAAATACCTTTACTGGGAGAAAGATAGCCTTTTTAACAGATGATGCTGAGAAAACTGGCTTTCCATATGCTGAAGATCAAAATTAGATCCATATTTTTCACCATGCACTAAACTGCAATCGATATTGTTAAAAAAAATCTAGATATTAAAGCAAAAACACTAAGTCTGCTGGAAGATAGAATAGGTAGAACCCTTGAAGGGGGAGGCAAAGACTTCATGAACAAAGCCTGAATTGCACAGGAAATATCAGGATGTTTTTATTGTAGCACACTAAATTTGTAAATCAATTTGGGGAGAACTGACATATTAATGGCATGGAGTCCTTTATTCACAAACACAATGTATCTCTGTCTTATTAAGATGTTTACCTTTTCTCAGTAACGTTTTATAGTTATAACTGTATGTAGTAAATCTTAGTTTCATATGTATTGATGGGTTTCACTGTGACATTCCATATTGCACTTATTGTACCTTGATCATGTCTACCCTTTATTCCTTTCCTGCTACTTCCCTTGCATTCTCTAATTTTCTCTTCTATTTTCAAGGCATTTATAAAACTGAATATATTGGTATGAAGTGGCCTATAACATTCTCTCTCCCTCTCTTTTTGGTACCAGGGATCAAACTCAGGACATCATGTTTGCAAGGAAGGCACGGGTGCCACTGTGCTAAATCCCTGGCTCACGGAATTCTCTTATTAAGCTTTTAGTGGCTATAGAGTGTTTTTTGTCATCTTTTTCATCTTTTAAAATTTAACACACAATAGTTGTACATATTTTGTGATTATAATGTGATATTTTAATTCATGCATACAGTGTTTGTAATGATCAAAGCAGGGTAATAACATTTCCATCCCCTCCTCATTTCTTTATGTTCAAGCCCTTTAAGTCCCTTTGTTCTAATTTATTATAAATTATACACATTATATATTACTATATAAAGTATATATTGCAAGATATATACTATATTGTTGTAGACTATAACCTACTGTGCTGTAGAACACAAGGATTTATTCCTTCTACAAATTCTAAATTGTATTTTGCTACCTGTTATCCAGTCTCATGTTTTTCCTGACTCTAGAAATCACCTTCCTACGCTCATCAATTTTTTTTAGCTTCCAAATACAAGTGAACAGGAGTTTTTTGGCTTTCTTTGTTTGGCTTATCCCACTACACATATAGCTACCAGCTACATCCCTACTACCACAGATGAGAAGGTTCATTATTTTTGGTGGCTGAATTATATGTGTGTGTGTGTGTATAAAATATATATATATATATAAAACAGAATATGTATATACACACACTATATTTTCTCCATTCATTAATCTACCAATGTACATTTAGGTTTATTGCAAATCTTACTATTGCTGACTAGTGATGAATAAACATGGAGATGAGATTTTTTTTTGACATGCTGATTTCCTCTAAATATACACTCAGTAGTGAGATGGTTGGATCAGATGTTAATTCTGTTTTTCAAGTTTTGAGGAACCGCCACCTTGTGTTCCATAGTGGCTGCACTGATTGACATTCTTACCAGCAATGTGTAAGAATTCCTCTTTCTCTCCATTTTTACCAACATTTCTTAGTTTTGCCTTTTCCTGAAAGTCGATCCGACTGGGTAAGATGATATTTCATTTTGATTTGATTTGCATTGTGATTTGATTGTCTGATGGTTAATGTTTTGTGTATTTTTACATATTTTTTGGCCATTTGTTTTTCAGTTTTTTGAGAAATGTTTATTCAAATAATTTCCCCCCTTTTAAAACTGAATTGTTCCTATTTTTTTTTTTTTAGCTTTTTGAGTTCTTTATATCTTCTGCAAATTAACCATTGTCAGATGAATAGCTTGCAAGTGCTTTTTCCCATTCTGTAGGTTTTCTGTCCATTTTGTTGACTGCATTACCTCTTGTTGGGAATTCAGCTATGTAACTCAGCTCAGGTTGGTATTATCTTAGCACAGGAACAGGGATGCATGCTGAGTGCTGCATAATCTGGTTCTTCATTAACTTACTCCTTATCCAGTCAGTCCTATAATTGATAGTTCCATGAAATGTGTGCTACCTCTCCACCTGCATTTCTCACTGGCTAATAAAAGTGCACCAAACACAGAGTCTGATTCAAGTCTGTCCACTGGAGGCAGATCTCCTCCCATCCCCCTTTATCTTGCAAATTGTTTTGGTCTCTTTCTTTTATTCCTTGTCATTCTCCCCAAAAGGTAGCTTAGGATGTGATCAACCCTCAGGAATTTCTGTGTAGAATCTTTTTAGTTTAATACAAATTTGTCTATCTCTTCCTTTTTGCCACTACTGATTATTCAGTCCCAGTCCTTTCTTTGTTTATCTTTCAGAAAGGTCTCACTAGTTCACTACATGGTCCAGGCTCTGCTAGCTTGATCTTGCAATCTTCCTGTTTCAGCCTCCTAGAGTGCTAGGATTATATGCATGTACCACCCTACCTAGTTCGTCTATCATTAATTTTGTTGCCTTGTGCTAAATTTTCTGGGCTGGAGTAAGGAGATGATGGAGTTCATGGAAGACACTCAGTTCTCTCACCAGCCTACCTGATATATATTGCTCCACATTTGATCCACTTCACTCTTCAGTGCACTGCAGTGCTCTGCCCTGAATATTCTAGCCAGAGAGATGTTGTTTATTATTTGCTTGTGTAACACTTCTTTTGGGCAGAGGGCCACACATCTGTTCCTTCTAGAAAGCTACCTTGTGGGAAATCCCCCTTTTTTGATACTGGTAGTTGGTCTTCTTTTCTATCTAGAGTTTCATCGGTTTTACTGATACTCCAACGAATCAGCTTTTAGCTTCATCGAGTTTGTCTGTTATTGTTCTGTTTTCTTTTTCATAGATTACTACCTTAATCTGTATTGTTTCCTTTCTTCTGCTTAGGCTTCATTTGTTCTTCCTTAATGTCTTAAGGTAGAGCTGGGCTGGGGTATTGTTTTAAGAACATTCTCCTTTTTAAATATAGTTATTTAAAACTATACACTCCCCTATATGTACTGTTTTAGCTGTATCCCATGTACTGTGATATGCTATCTTGTCTACTTTATTAGTTCAAAATGTTTTCTAATGTTCCTTGGTGGGACCTTCTTGGCCTACTTGCTATTTAAAAACATATTGTTTGATAGTCAAAAATTGGAGAATTTTCCAATTTTTTTTCTTGATTCTGCAAAGAATATATTTTTTAATGACATCAGTTATCTTTTATCCAAGTCCACACTGTATTCTTGCGTGTAGCTGACCTTGAAAAGTATTCTATCTGTGCTTAAAACAATGTATTCTTATAGATAGAATGATTATGTATACACATATCTTGTCTTGACAAGTACATGTATATATCAAGAAAAGTTGGTTGATAATCTTATCTTCTGTAACTATTTATATTAAATTATTTAATTAAGTGATGTATGGATATAAGTGATGTATGGATATCCCATAACTCTTAAATAGTCAAACTCTCCTTGCAATTCTGAGATTTTTCTTAATGCATTTTGGATTTCTACTTCATATTGCATGTACACTTATAATTGTTATATATTCCTGTTTATTGACCTATTTATTTATTTGTTGGTTGTTTTTGAGACAGGGCCTCACTATGTAGTTCAGGTTGGTCTTGAACTCACTATGTAGCCAAAGGTAGCCTCAAACATGGTAATTCTGCCTCAGCCTTCAGAGTTCTGGGATTACAGATGTCTTCCAGTCTTCACCTTGAAATCTTCATCCGATCTCCAGGTTCTGCTAGACCGCACCAGAGAAAGCTTTAGATAGGATGTGTCCTCTTCAGTGTTTCATGGAGCTCTGTTTCAGTAGCACATGAATATACTTCAATCAGCTTTCATAGTCTTGTCAGGCAGAGGGAAGACGAAAAGCAGCTTACATTCAACTTACTACTTTCCCAGAAGCGTCTTACTATGTTTTGTAGAACATATTGTTACTGGGAGATTATAATAGGACAGTAGTGGATATTGTGAAAAACTGAAGGATCCCATCCAGACACCGCCAAGTGAGAAGACCTAGTGTTACCACATCTCTTCGTTTCTCCAAGACAAGTCATAAATCCAGAATTGTATGTAACATCTTCCCATTTTCAGAAAATTAATGATTTGTTAAATTGTTTTGTGAATACTGTCTGAGCCAAATCCAGTGTATTTGGAAGTTAAATTCAATCTTTGGGGTTGTAGGTAATAGGGACAGCTCCGACTTTTAAATTCTGTGTCATGGAAGGCAGCTATCTTGCTTTTTCTTAGGTAAACGCCTATGGGGAAGAGGCATGTCCTCTTCTTAGTTTTGTGTTTTCCATGTTTCCAAGAATAGCATAAGGTATAGACAGGATATTTAATGTATACTGGTGGAAGGAGGAAAGACAACCCTTGGTGCCTCTGGCAGAAACTTATGAATCACTGGTTTTTGTTGTTGTTGTTGTTGTTTACCATGTACTCAAGTAAAGGAAATGTAGCAATTGAAAATGTACGAAGGATAAATTATGAGATTGTGAAAATAAAGTTTCCTGAAATTGATTTTAGTGGAATTAACTAAGATGTATATGTATGTGCTTTTAGCAAAACCAGAAAATTTTCAGTACCTAAGCTATTTACATTTTTTATAGTAGCGTTAGTTGAATCACGAATCCTGCTTAAATAAAGAAAACAGAAAGCTCTGTCTCAACCATGTGGATTTACAGATTTCATAGATTTTATTCCACTTCTAAGGTACCATTTGGGGATAAAAATGTATTTTTTATTCTTTTCTATTTTCAGTGGTTCTTAAAGAGGCACTTGTAGGGAAAGTAGAACAATGAAATCGTTGTGTTTTAAAACTCAGACTGTGAGCATTATAACACTGGAAAATGAATATCTGAGGTGATAACTGAAATATGTTTTAAAATAAGAGGGAGAAGGAACTGGCTTTGAATCACAAGTACACTTAATCCTTGACTGGGTCCTGATTCTCACCTGCTGCTGTATGTATTAACCTGAGCCCTGCTCTTAATTCTAACTTGCTTTTAGCTTTTCTTGATAACATCAGAGTATGAGGAGATAGACAGTGGTAGGTACACTGTGGAACAAGTTCGGCAAAACACCATGTTTCCTTAGGAATGGAAAGACAGAATGATTTCCTGGACGAAAATATTACTGGCTAGACTTTCAAAGCTGTACTGTTATATTATTCTTCTTCTGAAAATAATAATTAAGTCTCAGTCTAATGGGTCAACAAACATTTTGAGCTTGTGATCATGTATTATTTTATGTTCTAATTTTAATTTTTAAAATACAATTCTCTCTTGGAGTTTGAAAATATGAATTTCAAAATAGACATTAATATCAGAGGATTAGGTCCACTTATACATAATAGGAACACAGAGCATGTTATAGTACTACACGTGTATCTGGAATGTCTACTTTAGAAGAAAGGATTTGAGGTGTGCTTTTGAGAGAAAATGATGAGATACAATCAGCTCTTTTGTGTCTGGAAATTCAAGAATCTAGCAAGTGTGTTAAAAAATGCCAAAACCAGCCCTCTTCTCCAGGACTGCTCCCAAGAGATATGACACCCAATGAGGTCACAGCTGTGCTGTCATCACAAGTGAGTATTTGACACTGGTGAGATTATAAGAAGGGAATACACAGATTGCTAAATTGTCATTGAGGAGTGAGTCCCCCACTGGGTTTGCTAGAGACTACTGACAAGGGCACATGCTGAAAGAAATTTACTTTATGGAGGAGTCAGCTGTGTTACATACTGGGCTAGGACTTTAATAGCCACTGTCTCATCTAGCCTCGCAGTAACCCCGTGAGCTAAACAGTATTCAGTTCATTCCATATACGACCCATTTAAAACTTGGAGAGGTTCAGTCCCTCCCCCAAGATCACACAGCTGGTAAGTGACAGGACAAGGGGACTCGCCCAGGTCCCACTCACTCCAGACACATGTGCTCTTTCCATTACAGCTGGAATGTTTGGAATTCAGGTTAAATTTCATTTTTGGCCTGGATTAAAGACCTGCTGTGGGCATCTCTCAGAAGTCAAATAAAACACAGGATAATGAAAACATCTGATTCACTTCTTAACAAAGCACAGCACACCTCAGGAGCAAGGGAAAGACTCTCGCAGTTGGAACAAAAATCTTGGCACAGTTGAAAGCGCCGTTCTTGGCTATTCCTTGAGATGTGCCGTGATCTCTGAAACCTACAATTATTCCTTCTTATGACTTCCTTAAACAAATAAAACTATTTACCTGGAAAATAGAAAGATATGTCTGAAATAAATGTATACGCAGGTAACATGTTAACTATTTAGATCTGCTTTCTTCTGAGAAGATAGGTAGTCAATACATTTGTTTTATAGAAGGTAATGAAGTTAAAAGCAAAAGGGGAAACAAGAAAGAAAGTTAAAGAGCACACTGTCCATTTTCCCATCTGCTTAGGTCAAGTCCCATACTCTGGCAAGGAGAAAAGGGCATTCTGATATCCGCCCTCTTGGGTAGTGGTAACTTGGCCTAGCCTGAGGGTTGTCACTACCTACATATTCTTGATTTGAAAGATGTCTGCTTGAAGATAATCAGGCTGTTTTTATTCTATTTTAGTGGTCACTAATGATTTATATCATAAAAAACAAGCACTGGCAACAAGGTCTTTCTGAGTTATTCACTTTTTATTTTCTTTTTAGTGTTCTGAGATAGGGTCTCTCTTTGTAGTTCAGGCTGGCCCTGAGCTCACTATGTAGCCCAGGCAAGCCTCGAACTCAGCAATCTTCCTGCCTCTGCCTCTCCAGTGCTGGGACTACAGGCTTGAGCCACCATCCCTGGTTGAATCATTTACTTTTGCAAGTTTCATAGAAGCATACATGAAAAGTGTACTTTAAAAGCTTGGGAGATTTCTTCCTCTAATTCTTGTGAATTTGGCCTTTGAATTCCCATTAGGTTTGCCATCTAAATGATGTGACTAATATTGATTCTCAATGGAAAACTGTGCAAAAACATAGAAGGGAGGAAAGCTTATTGAGTCATTCTCTGTCACTGACTTTCTTGCTCCACTGAGTATTAGAAAGTATCATGCAACTAAATATAGAATAAAGAACAGACCTTAAGGGTTAAAAAGCCAAGAACCACATTCCTGCCCATAGTTGGTAAAAGATGAAGTTCCATTTTTAAATGACATTTTTCAAGTCTTCTAAAAATTTATTCTGCTCCTCAGGAAGCAGCGCCAAAGGCTGTCAGGGGAAGACAATCTATGGACGAGGCAGCCATCTTACATAGTGAAAGACAAAGTATCTGGCTCGGGGCCAAGGAAAGCCAAAGTGATCGATATCGCCTTCTGAAGCACCAATGGGCCCTTTGTCCCAGAGCTAGCACTTCTGGGAGATGTGCCAGAAGATTCACGTGTGCACATGTGTGCACACACACAGTAACACGAGGATGCAGGAAACTCAGTCATATGGGAAGATCAAACGCACAGCAGGATCTTCCCGTGGCTCTGGCACTGGTCAGCAATACTTCAATGTCCACATCCAAATAGGAAGGCGGCTCAGAGAGCCTACAGATGGGGGATAAACAGAAACTTGAAAAATGCACCGAGGCAGCTTATTTTTTTCCCCTTGTCCTTCCACCTGCCACGAGCAATCCGGGCGTATTGGCAGTCACTCTTTTCCACCACTCTGAGGTGTGCCACTGTCCTTAAGTCATGCAGGATGGGTGCCAGCTTGGGCCCACGCTCACCCCTTCGAGTCTCTGCCCTCCTGATCTCTCTCAAGTGTTTGGAGCCTACACTGGGGAATGAAGTGAAAATGATACCAGATGGCTACTAGAACATGCACACGGCTGGCCTGGACATCCTTGCGATGCCAGTTTAAAATTTATGAAGGGCCCTCATTTTCCATGGAAAACAACGACAAAAAAGACTACGTGTCTGATAAAATAACGATGGAAAGCTGACTCTTGCCTGCACACAGATCGTTTATCTGAAAATCAAGGTTGTGGTTGGGGACAAAAGATCCTGATCATGAACTCTTGGTACTGGTGTCATTACAGGTAAATTTTAAGGACACGTGGCACCGGGGAGGAAATGTATTGAGTTCAGAAGTTTTCACATGTGCCTCCCTCGTCGTATTTGCAATCGTTACAGTCTCTGTTGTGAATAGCTTCTCATCACATTTCTAAGAGGGAGAGCATCATAATTACAACCTTATGTCATGGCAGAACAGAGAGAAGTGACTTGGCGAAGGTCATGTGGCAATGCAGTGTCCTAGACAGGACGGGAACGGATATATCTGGAAATCATTGGGAGTTGTGCATTCCAGTGTGTAGGGCAAAAAGCAAGGCTCAGGTTGCCCTAACCTAAGGTTAGAGCACATTCTAAAGTATGAGTGCTTGGTAAGAATGTGACTTCTCGGAGGAAATCGAACACTGATAGTAGCAACTCTAGAGAAATTGTATTGAAAGAAATGTCCAAATTACTGTTACAGCATTCAGAATAAGAACAAGGAAAGAATGAACTTTTAATTCTACAGTATTTGATTTTCATTTAATGTCTACAAAATGTACTCTGTTTGGCGTGTCCATCTCTTTGTTTTAGCTGCTCCACAGTCATATTCTAACTTTATGAAAGGGTGAAGGTGAGAAAATAAATATAAAAACAGAAAAGGCCCTATTGACTTAATAAATAGGAATTCAGTGTTAGTGTTCCATATGGTTTCTCTAATATTTAAGAAAGAACTGATAATGAAATATTTCAAAAATTCTGAAAATGATATTATCACCAGCTGTATTTCAATACCTTTGCACATGGCCATTTTACCTTAGGTCTAATTCTTTGTAAAAAAAAAAAAAAAAAAAAAAAAAAAAAAAAAAAAAAAAAAAAAAAAAGAAAACAGCCTACAATGGAACACCATTCTCCCAGAAATTCAATTTGCTCTTCTCTCTATACCAGGGTAACTTTGTGCAAATGGCCTGGATTTTGTTGTTTTCATATTTTATTATATGTAAATGTATCAAAAATTATCACTGGGCCAGAGATTTAGCTCAGTGGTTCCAGCGCCTGCCCTGCAAGCACAAGGCCCTGAGTTTGATCCCGGTAACCACATACAATGCTGGGCGTGGTGACTCACGCCCACCAGCCATCAATACCATACACCACAGTGCCGGGCATGCTGGCTCACACCTGTAATTCCAGCACTCGGAAGGCAGAGGCAGGAGGATTGCTGAGTTCGAGGCTTTCCTGGGCTACATAGTGAGCTCAGGGCCAGCCTGAACTACAAAGTGAGACCCTGTCTCAAAAAAAAAAAAAAAAATTACATAGTATTGTTGGCACATTTTAAAACTTTTGCCTAAATGGTATTTTAAAACTTTTTCCTATGTATTTTTCCCTTCCACAAAGTTTTTAAACTTCTCCAAGTTGTCATTTACGCATTTAGTTTAATCACTATAAACACTAAAGGACATTCATGTTCATTAGAGATCAAGAAGTACCATTTAATAATATTTACTATTTTTATTGTATATTTTATTTTCCTGTTTAACTTGCATTTCTTTGATTATATTAAGTTGATTTCTCTTTCTCAAATTTTCCTGTTCATATCTTTCCTAATTTTCCCCATTGGGTTAACATCAAGACATTAATTTGTAGAAGTTTTTTTTAAAGCATATCCTAGGTACCAATTCTTTGACAATTACTGTGTGCCTTACAAATACCTTCTCTATGCTTCCTTCTTAAATTATTTAAATTATGTACTTTGTGTAAAATGACCTGCTCCATCTCTATTCTTCAAATGAGCCCTATCCACCAAAAGGAAGCATGATAGCACCCTTTCTTCATTTTCCCCTCAAATATATTCTTGTTGTCATTTACGTGATGCTCTTGACCGATGGCTGCTTCTTTTCCTTGGCCTCAGGTGGAATCTGTTGCATGATATTTGACCTTAGATGGTACATTTTTTATATTCCGTGCTTCCTGAACATGTAGTCCGTTACTAACCTTTTCTGCCTCCACTATTTTGCTCCTCATAGGTTTTTCTTACTCACATCCCATACTCTTATGATTGTGATAAGCTGGATCCTTCAGTCTAACACTGAAGTTCCTGTCAACTACTCAGTCTTTACCAACCTGATTTCTTTTCCTCTGATATATACTTCTACCCTAATTGTGTTCATATATTCTACTGTTTATCACCAGTTTCTGTTTTCCATTATCCTAAACTTCTTGAAACAGGAACTTTGTTTTGCTCGCAATCATATTCTTCATGCTTTTTGAGTGAATAATTTTCTTGCTT
The DNA here is from genome assembly GCA_004025085.1 of Thryonomys swinderianus. Lineage (NCBI taxonomy): Eukaryota > Metazoa > Chordata > Mammalia > Rodentia > Thryonomyidae > Thryonomys > Thryonomys swinderianus. The sequence continues at coordinate 13,810 of PVIC010011339.1, forward strand.
AGGTTCTGATTTTCAAAACTCTAATTCTATCATTTCTTTTTTTTTGAGACAGGGTCTCGCCTTGTAGTTCAGGCTGGCCCTGAGCACACTATGGAGCCCAGGCAAGCTGCCGCGAACTCAGCAATCCTCCTGTCTCTGCCTCCCGAGTGCTGGGATTACAGGCGTGAGCCACCATGTCCAGCATTGTGGTATGTGGTGTTGATTGTTGGTGGGCGTGAGTCTCCACGCCCAGCATTATATGTGGTTACCGGGGATCGAACTCAGGACCTTGCGCTTGCGAGGCAGGCACCAGAACCACTGAGCTAACCCTCCGGCCCCCTTCTATCATTTCTTTCTAATCACATTTGTTCTTCTGCCTCAGCCTCCTGAGTGTAATCGACCACTATCCAAAGGCATGTAAGGGTGGATAAGCATGTTAATTTAAAAACAGTGATAATTCTTTGTTGTTCTTCCATTAAATAGGTTAAATCTATGAACCCTCCTATTTTTGGGTGACTTTGCTTTTCCTATGTTGTATGATTTCTGAGAACAGGTTAGACAGTTACCACCTTGTTGGTAGCAGCACTTTTTTTTCATGGTGTCTTGAATTATCATTAGGATGTTTATCTATCTCGTGCCCACCATACTCTGAGGAAACTCAAGCAATACAGGGAGGTCACATGGCCACATGTAGATCACACGATCACGTGTAAGTTTTCTAGGTAACATCCCCAGGTGAGCTCAAGTTGTGATTTGTTCCAGACTAATTGTTGGTCATGTCAGAATCCTCCAGTGAGCATAACCCCCAGCTGTACACACATCACACTCAGTCACTTATGTCTCTTCAGCTGAGACTTCACATTCAGCAGAGCAGTGACAGGCCATAGCCACTGTCTTTGCTGAACATCAAGGATACCTGGATGGAAGACATGCCAAACTCATTCCTAGAGTCTAACTTCTATATCTACGGTGGACAAACCAGATAGGCCGTATTATTAATTAGATGTTTTTGAGATGGAGGCATCCCTGTGATGATCTAAAACAATACGAAAAACTGTTTTCACAAAGAAGGTGGAAGTTACATGAACCAATTTCATCACTCACCCAAGTCAAGGAGGGAGTCATAGCCCTAATTTATTTAATGGAAGAGCAATAAAGAACTTACAGCCATGTTTTTAAACTAATACATTTATCAAAGGTTGTGGGAATAGACAGACCACATGAACCATAGGTTTAGAATTTTTTAAAAAATTTTAGATATGATTTCACCATGTTGTTAGGGCTAACTAGTCTTGAGGTTCTGGACATAAGTGACATCCTCTCAAGTGCTGGAATTGTAGGCACATGCCACCATACCTGGCTTTAATTAAAATTAACAGCTAGCATGATGATTGTCTGGATATACCACAAATTAAAAACTCTACCCTAATATATCAGCTATCCAAAATATTTTCTATAATATTTTGGTTATTATCACATGTTGGATGGCATAGAAAAAAAATTGTAAATTTACAGCAAGTGTGCCACCAAGATTTCTGATTTGAACAAATAGTCCTGGAAGGACTTCTCATTGAGTTGATGGGGGAAAAAAAGGAAAACAAGCTTATGTATATGCGGGGGTAGAGGGTGAGAGGGAGGGCAGGGGCATGGGAAAAAATGAGAATCAAGATGTGTCATGCACTGCTACAAATTCTCAATGTTGAACATGATCATAATGTATATGTAAAATGTACCACTAAAATCAGTGAAAAAGAAATGAAGCTATATCCCAGTACTCTTCTATGAACCTCCTTTATTTCTAAATAAAAGAAAATCAACACAAAACAATCCCTTTGCCAGGAATCCTAGAGCTCTTCTCTGGCTCCACCCACTACTCTTGCTTCCGTTCCCATTCCTCTCCTTCTGAATTCTAGTGACACTGAATCACTCTGAGTTCTGGATATATGACGGACTTTCACAGAAAGCTGTGTACACACTGTCAACATGCCTGTGCAAGCTTAGCTCAGTTTTTTGTTGTTGTTGTTGTTGTGGGTTTTTTTTTTTTTTTTTTTTTTTGAGACAGGGTCTTGCTTTGCAGTTCAGGCTGGCCCTGAGCTTATTATGTAGCCCAGGCAAGCCTGGAACTCAGCAATCCTCCTGCCTCTGCCTCCCAAGTGCTGGGATTACAGGCGTGAGCCACCATGCCCGGCTCAGTTTTGTTTTATAATAAACCTTTCCTGACATCTCTAAAGTCAGTTGCTCCCTTGAAAGTATCACTTAACTTTGTACATGTTGCTTTTAGAAATTATCATACTGTACTATTAATTTTAAAGAAGAATTTGTCTTTAGATCAACTGTATCTCCGTTTGGAGAAAATTTGTTATTTTGTCATTTTCTTTCTTTTCTCTAGTTCCAGGGTTTGACATTTAGAGGATGTTTTCAATAATCATATATTGAATAAAATAAATCAATATCAAATCATTAGGAATCACACCTTATAGGGCAATAGTATATTGAACAAAGGGAAACTCTACCATTATTAATCATGACTATAGTTGTGCTAGTTAGCATTTAAGGCTGTATGTAAGCTCATCTTTTGAATAGTTTTATAGTTTGTTATTTACTTTACCTTTATATATTTCATCTCTAATACACAGAACCCAAGTTTCTGACATCATTTCCCTTTTTCTTTTTGAATAATTTCTTTAGCATCTCCTGCAAAGGAGATCTACTGATTATAATTTCCTCAATTTCTGATTGCCTGAGATAAATCTTTCCTCTACTTGGGAAGGATATTTTCACTGAATAATGATTTTCAGGTTGGTAGCTTCTTTGCTTTTAGTGCATTAAATATATTCTATTTTCTTCCTGTTTCTGAAAGTTCTGTGTAATTCAAAATGTTCCTTCACTGATTTCTCTCATGATTTTTTTCTTTGTTTGTGATTCTCTGAAGTTTAACTACCTTATGCCTCAGTGTAGATTTTGGATTTGATCTTAGCATTCTCTGCCCTTTCTGGAACTTTGGTTTGATGTGTGTCACTGATTTTAGAAAATGTTCAGTTATTATGGTTTCAAATATTTCTTTTATTTCCTTCTCCTTATTCTAGTATTCTCACTCTACCTGTTTTGCAGTTGTTTCACAATGCTTGGACATTCAGTTGTCTTCATCGTTCTTTTTTGTTTGAATTTCAGATTTAGAAATTTCTCCTGACTTTTCTTAAAGTTCATTGGTTCTTTTTTCAGTTGGGCCTGGTTCACTGATGATTCCAATAAACTTGAGGCATTCTTTCTTCCTCTTGCATTGTTTTTGATTTCTGTATTTCTTTTTGATACTTCCTTAAAATATCCACATATGCACTTATATCACCTACTTGCATTTGCATATCATCCACTTAAAAACATTTATGATCAATACTTATTTAAAAACTTAGCATATTAATTGGAGTTACTGTAAATTCTCTACCTAATTTCAACTTCCCTGACATACCCAGGCCTAGTTCTGATGCTGGCCCTGCTTCTCTGACCTCTGTCTTTCATGTTTTAGTATGCCTATAATTTTTTAATTGAAATTAAGGAATACCTGGTAAGGGAACTTAGCTAAATAGCTCTTCTTATGAGATTTATATTTATCTCACTAGGAATTAGGGTGAGGTTAATGTTTGCTGCAGCTTTAAGTGTTAGCGATCAAAATTTTTTTCAGGTGTGCTTCGGTTCGTCTTCTCTGCTATTTCTGGGCTTTCTTACAGGAGCTGTTCTTAAATATAGTCTTAGGCATCTACTTCTTTGAGTTGGATTCCCCAGTTTTATATAGGGGTCCTGAGGCAAGTGTGAGGAGAGAGGAAATGTTCTATATGATTAGATTTTAATCTCTTAGTAGCCTGTGTTCCTGAGATGAAAGCTTCACAAGTACTTTTTCAATTTTCTCCCCTTATGTGAGTCAGGCTGGAGAGGCCTGGTTTTGTAAATCCCATTTGGTTAGGTTCTGGTAAAATAATTTCTATTGAGAGTAGGTCTTAGTCAGAACTCAATGCTTTAGAGATTTTTTAAAATCATACTTTTCAGTGTTTCGAGGCAGGGTCTCTCTGTGTAATTCAGGCTGGTCTTGAAATCATGGTGGTCCTCCTTTTACCTTCTGAGTGCTGGGATTATGGGCATGCACCACCATGCCCAACATCTGGGTGATTTTTAAGTGCCAATTTTTCTCTCCTTCTAGAAGCAGGAGGAGTTTTTTCCTGGATCTTCACTGTGATAATCTGGTAGGGTCCTTGAAGGTAGAACTTGTGAAGATATGAGTGTTCCCTGAAGACTGAGCCCCTTGAAGTTTTTAACTCTTAAACTTGCCCATACTGACCCTCAAACAATTTGTCAATAGAAGCTTAAATCTCCCTACTTTAGTATTCATTCTTACAGAAGATTTTTACCCCAGGGATTATAATCTACTAACTTGTGATTCTCTATATTCTCCTGTCTCTCTAACCTGGAAGACGATAGATTGCTCTGTAATCTCCACTGAGCTCTGTTGGACACAAAAAGAGTTACAGGTTTTGATGTTTTAAAAGCGTTCTGAGAATGGGCCTGACGTTTTCTAAGTTTTCCGCGTGGTGGACCAGAGACCAGAAGTGTAGCCTGTGATAGCAAACATCCTACATGCATGCCAGTGGCTGTTAGCTGTTTGTCCTCTAACCTAACAGGGAGCATGTGTCTGTCCTTTTGCACCTGGATGCCATTATTCATGAGAGGTGAATACATAATACCCCAACATGATCATTGCTAGCTGAATCTGATTCTGTGATGTCAAGTGAGCATGGCTTTTTAGCAATTATCCTTTTACTCATTGCAGTGTTGGAACATGTTATTTTAAAGTCAGTGGCTTCTTCACAATCTAGATAGAATTTTTATTCTTGTAAGTCAGATTCTATGGGATAATTCTTTCAGGTAGATAGCAACAAGAGTGTCTACCTTCAGTGGGGGGGTATGGGTGAAATTGAAAACTGAAAATTCCCAATAATTTCCTTAAAATATTTATTTATTTATTTATTTATTTATTTATTTATTTATTTATTTATTTATTTATTTATTTATTTATTTATTTATTCTTTGAGATAGGGTCTCACTTTGTAGTTCAGGCTGGCTCTGAGCTCACTATGTAGCCCAGGCAAGCCTCGAACTCAGCAATCCTCCTGTCTCTGCCTCCCGAGTGCTGGGATTACAGGCGTGAGCCACCACGCCCGGCACTGTGGTATGTGGTATTGACTGCTGGTGGGCGTGAGTCTCCACGCCCAGCATTGTTGTATGTCGTTTCCAGGGATCAACCAAGGACCTTGCGCTTGCTAGGCAGGCACTGGAACCACTGAGCTAAATCTCTGGCCCAACATTTTTATTTTTGATAGGAAAATCTTCCAAAGAGTGACTACATTGCAGACTGAGATGTAGGTTTTGGAGGGCAACTATAATTTCCAGAGTCACTAGATTCTAAACCTAAGTGGTTTAGCTCACACTATTCTTAGAAGATGACAATAGCTACTGATAAATTTTAATTAGGTCAGATTTCACTGATCCCCCTCCCCCCTTGTAAGGTAAGTTACAGTACTGGCTAACTCTGAATGTTAACCTTGACTGTCATTTGATGTATATGAAGATGTAACTGAGTTGAGGACACTTGGACCCTTAATTGTGTGCCTGGAATATTATTTTGTTATATTAACAGCTTTTTCTCTATTTCCACCATTTTTTCTTCACTTTTAAGATTTTATGTCCTGCTTTCATTTCCAGTAAGATGAGACAGGAAAGAAAAAGATGCAAAGTAGACTAAAGTTAATCTGTTTAGTGTTTACTTAGAAGCCCAAGATTTAAGAGAATTCATTGGTTGTACTGTTTGCTAAAGAGCTAGGAAAGACACAAAATGGAAAATAATTTCCATTACACTGAATATCACCGAGCTCCCTCAATCTAGAAAAGTGAAAAGAAAAGATAGAGATTTGTGAGTTATTGGAACAGAAGAGACCTGTGTCCCACTCATCCTACATACACCACATGGAACACACCGTCTTCAAGATGAAATGGTTGAGCAGTTCTCAGACAAATTGAAGCATGGGCAGATGGAAAAGTTCTGCGTTCCAAACATGCACAAAAGCAGTAAGAATCCAGAGGTACTGAAAGAGTCATCTGGACAACAGACAGGCCAGTGTCCGTCCGTGTGGAAAAAAGGTTAAAGACGATGCCTACCCCCTCCATCTTCACCCTATGCAAAATCTAAGGACTGTTGTATAACCAAAGATGGAAACTCCAGAAACTATAAATGCTTACAGCTTTTACCCTGTAAATTGGAGGTCCTAAAATATGAATTAAATTTATTTAGTTGGAGGACCATAACATTTCTTTTTGACCTGAATTTGGAGACATGGTCACACTTTTATTACATACTTATGCTTTTCTTTAAAAGAAAGACAAAACAAGGCTAGCCTTCAAATGATTTCAAATTGTTTTTCTGAGCCTCTTTTTAGTAGAATGTGTCTTCAGATAATTGAGAAGAGATGAACATGGAAATCTTCAGTGAAATAGACCAGTGTGTGTGTGTAAATTAAGTCATTTAATATGCAGAGCCTACTTTAGATTAAAGACAATCTAATTGAACTCAGTATAAAATTGCAGAAACTCAAGAGGAAGAAGAAAAAAATGACAGAAAATAAGGTGGTCAGAAGGGTCAAATACACTAAGATTAGTAACATCATAATTCCCTGTATATCAAATGCTTGCTGTTTGGGAATTTAAAATGCTTAAAATGAGGATGTTAGTTTAACGGAGTACTCACTTATTGTGGGTAGCTGTACCATCCCCTTAGTGGGTACACAAATGTGAGAAAAAGATAACAAACTAGATATGATGCAGATGAATGGGACACCAACAGAGATGTGTTTAAAGCAGTTCTTTAACACAGCCAATGAAGTCCTTGGGCTGTACATAGGCAATAATTACAGGATGCTAGTGAGCTAACTTTTCAGTGCCATTTTATTTCTAATTGATGACTAAAATCATATCTATATGTGTGTGTGTGCCTAAATTAAGTCATTTAATATCTGCATTACTACACATATCATCTTTTAATGGTGAGAACCCTTAATATATACTCTCAGCAATTTTATGTATCATATGTATACAATATATGTATAACATTTTTACAATAATATTATGATATGTAATAATATTGTGTATTTATATATTGTATAGATATGTATCACATATTTTTGTGGTACTGGGGATTGAACCCAGGGTGTTTTTATTCAGCCACATCCCCACCACATTTTTGGTATTTTATTCTAAGTCACTAAGTTGTCCAGGCTGAACTCAAATTTGGGGTCCTCCTGCCTCAGCCATTTAGAGTCCTGGGATTATAGTGGCCCATCACCCAATCACCCTAACACGCCTGTCTTCCTAAATCCAGTCACTATCATGTACAATCTATCTCCTTAATTTTTCCTCTTCCCACCAGCATATTCCCAATATTTTTACCTCTTCAGCCTCCTTTCCTGCTTCTGTTTCTGTGATTTTTCACTTCATGCACAAGTGAGGTCACGTGACCTTTGCCTTTGTAGGCTTGGCTTAGCATCCTCCAGGACCATCCCTGTTGTGCAAATGACAATTACCTTTTCTTTCAGACTGAATAATAATCCATTAGATATATGCCACGCTTTCATTACCCATTCATGTTTGATAAAGCCTCAAGTTGACTCCGTATCTTGGCCCTTGGGACCCATGCCATTAAGAGTAGAGCAACATAGATAGTTCATTTCATATCCCTGGGATGTGTGCCCAGTAGTGAGGTTGCTGGATTCCGACAGCTGTGTACTTGGTGTTTTGAAGAACCTCCACATTTATACTAATTTATAATTCTACCAACATTGGGCAAATGCTCCAGGTCCTCCAGTCTCACTGTGATAGGACAGTTTTCCAGTGCTTAGCCCCATCAAGACAAGAGTACCTTCAATCAGAGATTAAGTCCAGGCAGAATTCTGAATGAAAGAGAAGTGATTACATATATATATTAGCACAGAAACAAAGAGGTTTTGTTTTCTACCTAGAAGAAACAAACACTGTGCACCTGTTTCTGTGACCCTAATGGAAGTTGGAGAAGAGCTATGACTGAGACTGTCCTGTGGTTTCTTGGCCTCTGTCTCCACCAAAATAAACAAACACCACACAGCTGTTCCAGCTCTTGTTTTCTGCTCAGAAAAGCGTAAGTGTGGGATAGGCAGCTCAGACATGGCCTGTTAACTAGAAAGCGATAAGCACAGCGGGTATCTCTGGGTGCCATTTGCAGGGAGCCCCACACGAGCAGTGTTTCTGCATCTGCACATTGGCTGCTTTATGTCTGGTTTTCTCACCCAACTGTGTAAGTCTGGAGTGTTGGGAACAGCGTTTCTATTGTGCAGAAGGAAAGCATGATGATGTTCTCAAGACCCAAGCCTGCCAGGACAGGGCAGCTTCTCCAGGTTTCGGTGCCACAAAAGCCACAAGTACCTCGAGTCCAGAGGCATCGAACTCAGTGCCTTCTTTGAAAAAAACAAAACAAAAGTCAAACATTTGGGGATCGTAGGCCATGAACAATTTAAATCTTCTCAAAGGGCTGTCCGAGATAGTGCTTGCCTCAGGGTGGAGATGTGAATTGATTCGACCTGTCTTGTGGTGCCCGGCTTCCATTTTCCGTGTTACCAGGGATTGAACCCATAGCTTTTGCATTAAACTAAAGCTCCAGCCCTTTTTAATTTTTGTTTTAAGACAAAGTCTTGCTAAGCTTCTAACTTGGCCAGAGTGGACTGTAACTTGCAATCTTTCTGCTTCAGCCTCCCTGAGTCCTGGATTATAGCTATGTGCAGCCACATGTAGATATGGCTGTCATTCTTGTAGACACTGATGAACTGGTATTATTAAATAATTCAAATTAGTACTCTTTTGTTCTGCACTGAAGTTAATTCTTGGATTTGTTTTCTCACTTTTTAAAATTATTAAATTCTCAAAGTTCTGCATTTGCAGAGCTATTCTTTTGCATTCCTTATCTTTGTTTGACTTCAATTTTTAGCTCCTTAGTGTAATAGGATTTAAGACTTTAGTAGGGGGAACTGAGACAAGGTCTAGCTATGTAGTTCAGTCTAGCCTTGAACTCAGTAAGGAACCCAGGCTGGCCTTGAAATGCTGTTGAACCTTCTGCCTCAGCCTCCTGAGTGCTTGGATTTACAGGGGTGTGATGCCATGCCCTGCTTATAGATTTAAGTACAGCTTTAGCTGCATCTCCAGATGGGGATATTATCTTCACTGTCTGCCAGATATGTATATATCTCACAGAGAATTTGAACCCAGACGCTTGCTATGTTAGGGAAGAACCATACCACTGATTCCTTCGTCTATTTAATCTTATATGTTTGTCTTGAGACAAGGTCTTGCTAAGTTGTCCAAGGCAGTCTTGAGTTTAGACTCCTCTGTCCTCAGCTTCCTGAGCTAAGACTGTGGGCATGCGCCACCACACTGGGCTCAGTGTACTCTTTAAACATACCTGTTAATATTGGGGAAGCCATGCCGCTGGGCAGCTTTGACCTAGACCCCTTGTGGCTGTGGTCGGGCAGGTTATCTGGGGGACAGAGGCAGGCTGTGGTCTCTGGGGCCAGTGTGGTCCTGGCTGCCAGCTCCAGCACTAGAGCAGCAGCCAGTTCAGGGTGCTCCTCTTCCCTACCCTGCAGGACCAGGCCTTGGAGCAGAATTTGGAAAAGACTCTGGGCCGTTCTGGAGCCCAAGCGTCCTCTGGCTTCTGAGGGAAGTCCATGTGAGCTCTGGGCCCTGCAGTTTGTCCACAAAAGGCCGACAGAGAGCAGAATCTGTGACTTCTGCTGCAGAAATCCTGTAGTGGTGAGAACACGTTCTTTCTATTTGTCCTGAGTCCGAGGCTGACCTGTTTTAGATCTGTGTCTGCAGGAAGAAATGCTGTGAGTTTGAGGCTTGCCTGGGCTACACAGTGAGCTCAGGGCCAGCCTGAACTACAAAGTGAGACCCTGTCTCAAAAAACAAAAAAACAAAAAAGTCACTCTGAGCTGCAGGTGCCACCAGTTCTCTTTGCTGCATGGACACGCCAAGTTTCTGAGGGCAGGAGGTGGTGGCTGGAAGAAGTCTTCATTAGAAGTGGCAGCAACTTCCTCAGCAGAAGAGGATTGGTGGGGTCAGGCAGGCATTCTCTTGCCAAAGCTGCTCCTGATCATTGGCTGCCTGGTCAGGAAAGAGTGAAGTTGCACCACCTAGGTAAGGGACAGCAGGGGGCGCCCTGTGGGAAGATGTGCCTAATGTGTTTGAAGGGGAAACTGCTATCTCGGGACAATGATAAGACCCAGGGAGAGGGTTTAGAGGATGAAATGACTCCTGGCCACATGACAGCAGAAGGGCAGGAACTGGTGAACTTCAGGGACACGTTTATGGACTTAAGAGGAGTGGGCTCCTGACTCCTTCTCACTGGAATCTATACCAGGAGGAGACGCTGGAGAACTACAAGAACCTGGTGTCAGTGGCAAGGTATCAACTTTCCAACCCCAGTGAGATTCCCCAGTTGGAGAAAGGAAAAGAGCGGCGAGTGACGGAAAAAGAAGACCTAGGAGATCCCAGAGCAGATTTGAAAAGTCAAACAGAAACCAAGAAGTCAACTGCAAAAAATGAGATATCCAAGGAACAGTTATATCATGTCAGTAAGATGGAAAGAATAAGTACAAATTAAATTTGATGGATCATCCAACACGTTGCATAAGAATAAAAACCTATGAATGTAATACCTGTGAAAAATGTTCAAACAGCCCATCTATCTTACTGAACACATGAGAATTCATACTGGGGAGAGCTTTGCAGACGTAAAACACGTGGAAAGCCCTTTAGTCAAAGCACATCTCTTGACGCATTCCAGAGAAGCCCGCCTGTGGAGAATGTGGCAAGACCTTCGCACGTTGCTCAGCACTTGATCGGCACGACAGAACTCACACCGGTTCTTACGTGTGCGACAAACGTTTGAAAGCCTCCAGCCAGAACATTAGCTTGACCCACCATTCAAGGAGTCATTCTGGAGAGCAATCCTTTACCTACAAACAATGTAGAAAAACCTTCCCGCCGACGAGGCACCTTAGCGGACATATTAGCATACAGCATATTCAGCTCACCACTGAAGACTCCACAGTGGAAAGAGGCCCTACACATACAAAGACCATGGGAAACCTTTGAGGCAGAGTGAACGTTTTAGCGACCGTAAAACTACTCATACAGGGGTGAAAGAGTCGCAGTGAGGTCACTGTGGAAACAGGTACCGGCATGATTCATTCTATAAGAAACACCAAAGACAGCACAAGGAGAAAAGCCATATGAATGCGACGAGTGCGGGGAATTCTTCAGCTACAATTCATCACTTAGCCAAAACCATGAAATAGATAGGAGAAATACATTCCAAAATAATGCGTGAAAGATGATACTTGATGTAAGTACCAAAGCCAAGTCCTGTTCAATAATTCTAAAACCGAACTAAAGTGAACAACAGGAGGGCACACGGTGTTTGTCTGAATAGCATCTACAAGGCTTAGCAATGTTGTTTCTCTCTTCTGCACTCAGTGCTATTTATCTCTAGCATCCAAGAGATTTAGAATTATAATCTTTATTAACGCAACAATATCTCACCACTCAACTTTATAAATGAAACTTCATTCTGCAGCCTCTAGATTAGGTTGGTGCTTATAAGAGAAAAGGAGAATACTGTTCTCAGGACACAGTGTGAGATCCCAGGACGGGCTGGACCACTAAGTCCCGGCTGCAACAACAGCCTACATTCTTCCCTGATCTACTTTTCTTTGTGTTCTCAAATAGAGCCCACAGTTTCCAATGCTAGGAACGTCATCTTATTTGGGGCCGGGCTTGAGTCGCTGGATCCGTTTGGGTTCTCTTTGCACGGGGTGAGGGGACATCGGCAAAGATGCTGGTGCCTGAAAACCGAAGCTAGCTGCCTGAGGCGGAGAGGGCTGCGAGAGGCCTTCCAGAGCCCAAAGTGGAGCCCGGCCAGAACCCTGAGCAACTAGGTGGGGAAAACAAATACACGTTCGTCAACAATAACTGTAAAAAAGAAGCCCTGTAATTAGTCTCGACAAAACACTCTGGCACAGAGGACCTAGAAGTCAACTCAGAACTTATATTCATGAGTCTTAGGCGGCCCCTCCCACATGGGACTGAGACTCTGCGGTGCCGTCGCCAGCCCAGTGGCAAGCCAGCGGTAGGGAAGGAAGGCAAAGTGAGCTGAGGGACAGCACGAACACCCCAAGGCCTCCTGAAGCGTCCCGGAAAGACTGCTCAGTTCCGGGGAGTCTGCAGTACCACTGAGTCCGTGAGCTTTTGCTTTGGCTTTGCTGTATAATGGGCTGGGAGGAGATCAGTTATGGAAATTAAAGAAATTGATTTTAAAAAATATTTGTGAAACACAGTGGTCAACCCAGTGACCTTGCCTTAAGGATCGTTTTACAAATACCCGTTTGTTTTCCTCCCTCCTAAGACAGGGAGCATAGGATAGACAGGCTGCCTTCTTTTTGCGTGGGTGTGGTTTGTTTGTTTGTTTGTTGAGATGGTCTTTGTAGTTCAGGCTGGCCCTGAGCTCACTATGTAGCCTCGAACTGAGCAGTCCTCCTGCCTCTGCCTCCCGAGTGTTGGGATGACAGGTGTGAGCCACCGTGCTTAGCATTGTAATATGTGGTACTGATTGCTGGTGGGCATGAGTCACCATGCTTGGTATTGTCGTATGTAGTTACAGGGGTGGGGGTTGTTGGACTCAGGCCCTTGCGCTTGCTAGCAGGTGCTGGAACCACTGAGCTAAATCTCTGGCCTGACGCTGCCTTCTTTCTTAATCCATAGTTACAGGCATATGTATGTGATGCAAAAGGATTTATTTAAAAGTCCACATTTTCATGGCTAGATTTTGAGATAAATTAACATGAAAAGCACAGTGAAAATGAGTATCTTGTCAAGCATCAAAGTTCTAGGTTAAGAGGGAAACAGCATCTGCAACTATAGAAAAATCAAGTTTACAAAGCTCAATGTGTTCAATTCTCATTAACCTTTCATCTCAAATTTCAAATGCCTTTATTATCATTCAAAGTAGCCATTGGAATCCTCACTGGCTCAGTATTTATACTTTTTATTTGATTGTCAATAAAGCTCTCTTTGTTCTTATACATGAGTAATTGGTTCAAAGTTTTTATTAGTCTGCTTGCTATGGCAGGATGCAGTGCCTGAAACTGTCCAGCTTGTGTAAATGCAGATTTATGTTCAAAGAAAAATCTTCCCTTTTGTCTAAGAACAGGAGGCTGCTTTCTGGCAGCTGAGGAATATGTTCATGACAGTTTGCACCTCTCTATCACAAGGCAAAGAGTTTTTAAACTAAAACTGAGGATCATCATCTTTCAAAAAGAGAGCAGCACAGTTCATTAACTCAAGCCTTTAATTCCAACATTCTGAGAGGATGAGGCAGGAGGATCGTGAGTTTGAGCCCTGAGCCTAAGCTAGGCAACTTAAATAGAACTTGTCTTTAAAAAAAAGTCTGAAGTATAGCTCAGTAAAAAACAATATAATAATCTTAAGTATTCAAATATTCTCTGATTGGGCCGGAGGGTTAGCTCAGTGGTTCCGGTGCCTGCCTCGCAAGCACAAGGTCCGGAGTTCAATCCCCGGTAACCACATACGATGCTGGGCGTGGAGACTCACACCCACCAGCAATCAATACCACATACCACAGTGCTGGGCGTGGTGGCTCATGCCTGTAATCCCAGCACTCGGGAGGCAGAGACAGGAGGATTGCTGAGTTCCAGGCTTGCCTGGCTACATAGAGAGCTCAGGGCCAGCCTGAACTACAAAGCGAGACCCTGTCTCAAAAAAAAAAAAAAAAAAGAATACTTTCAAATATTCTCTGATTTATAGCCCAAGTATATACTTTGTAATTCCTTTTATTCTATAGTTCTAACAAATAAAAAATTTTAAATATGGGTGCTGGATATATTACTTCTCCCTATGTAGTTCTGAGCAGGCTTGAACTCACTATGTAGCCCAGGCTGGCCTCCAACTCACAGTAAGCCTCCTGCCTCAGCCTCTGGAGAGCATGTACCACCACCACACCTGGTTTGTCTTTTTTTTTTTTAATAAGTGAAATGTAAAAAGTGTACTCTCAGTTCCTAGGCCACATTTATCTTTGTGCGAACTAGCCATATTATTGCATACTAGAGTGTTAGTCCTTAATCATATTAATACACCAAAAATTTTATTCTTAAAACTAATGTTGGCATTTTGGGTTATATGCAGTTTGGGGCCGTTAAAAGCAATGCTGTCATAGCTTCTTTAGACACATGTACAGATGTATTTCTTTGGATGTTTACTTAGGAACAGAATGGGGCATAGCATATACTGGGCTCTGTTAGATATCACTAGTTTTCCAGTTATATGGACTGACATTCCTCGAAACACTCTGTATGGTAGTCCCAGTTAGTTGTACCAACTCCCCAGCAGGATATGAGTGCACTAGCGTGTGAGAATGGTGTGTAGTTTTTCTGAGTCCTGGTGTGTACTGTCTGCTTCACTTCGCCACTTCAGTGACTGAATGGTCATATTTCAATGTGACTTTGCAGTAGGCATATCACTGTATTATTGTCACATAAGAGCTTTATTTCTTGCTTTTCTGTTTTTATATTTAACATTTTTTTCCTTTTTTATTGCATTGGAAACAGATAATGTGGGATAAGAGCATTAATATTACTTTTTCATGTCTCTGGGAGAAAATGGTTTTTGTTTGTTTTTCGTGGTACTGGGGATCAAACTCAGGGCCCTAGTGCTTCCAAAGGAGGTATAGTATGCTTGAGCTAAATTACTGGTGCTTAGGGAGAAAATGCTGAACATTTTACCATGAAGTATTATGTGTATTGATGCTGTTATCAAACTGAGAGAATTATATTCTAGCCATAGTTCATTAAGAACTCTTTCATTATAAATACTGAATTTTATCCAATTTTTTATTACTTGAGATAAACCTGTAATTTTTCTTTAATGTTCTCTTTTTTATGTGGCAGAATCACATTGATTTTTTAAAATATTAAACCAATCTTGTATTCCTGGAAGAAACTCACTTGATTGTGAAACAGTAGGCTTTTTATATATTTCTTTACTTGACTGGTTGATTTTTCTTTCTCTCCCTCTGTCCCTCCCTCTCTCTCTCACTTTCTTTCTTTCCTTCCTTCCTTCTTCCTTCCTTTTTTCTTTCTTTTTCTTTCTCCCTTCCTTCCTTCCTTCCTTCCTTCCTTCCTTCCTTCCTTCCTTCCTTCCTTCCTTCCTTCCTTCCTTCCTTCCTTTCTTTCTTTCTTTCTTTCTTTCTTTCTTTCTTTCTTTCTTTCTTTCTTTCTTTCTTTCTTTCTTTCTTTCTTTTCTCTCTTTCCTGTGCTTCTAAGGTAGGCACGGTGCCACTTGAGCTAAATCCCCAGCCCTGTCTGATTAATTTTTATAAGGAAGTTCTATATGTTACTTGTATTAGCCTGTAATTTTTCTCTTCTGTATGATAGTTCTTTTCTATAATGTCCCCTTGTGTTCTTTTCAGGTTTATGTTTGTCTCATAAATAAAAGTGTTCTTTCTTTATTCTTAATATGAGCTTTTACAATGCTATCTTCATTTTTAAAATAAATTATTGGAAGAACTGGCCCTTGAGGGCACCTTAGCCTGAGGATATTTTTGTGACGAAAGTATAGGGACAATTTCTTTAAAAGATGTAATATTATTTATGCATCTAGTTATTGCTATGCCAATTTTGATAAACTGTGTTTTTCTAGAAATTTTTCCATTTCTTACGAATTTTGAAATGATTGGAATAAGTACATATATGGGTCTCAATACCATAATGTAAAGGTCACATGGTCCCTCTAACCTGAGACATTCAAAACATAAACAATTTAAAGAGCACAAAATAGAGTCATGTTAAGAATCAGGAAGGTACATTCTGCAGAGATGGGAAAGGAATTGGAGAAGAAAGGAGAGATAAGAGAGGAGCAGGGAGAATTAAAATGATCAGATGCCATATGTATATTACCAACTCCTTCCAATGAATGTAATCACTGTATGTCTCAAACACGTAATAATAAAAATAATTAATCTCTTAAGATCTATTTGAAGGACTGATGACATAGCTCACTGATAGAGCACTTTTTATCCTATCCACAAAGTCCTGGGTTCAATCCCAAGTAAGTCTCACCAAAAGAAAAAAAAAAAAGCTTATTTGATAGTTAAGTGATTTAGAGATTTATACTGATGTTCCCTTTTATTACTTCAATATCAATAACTTGTCCTCTTTTATGTTTTCTTAGGCTAGCAAAGAATTTATTCTTGATCTAGTCAAAGTATCTGGTTTTTGCTTTATGAATTTTTCCCATTATGCTTTACTTTTTATTATAAGTTTTCAACTCTTACCTTTATTGTTTCCTTCCTTCTGCTCTCTTAGTGTTAAATCTGGAGGTTTTAGTGTTTTTTGAAATAGATACTTGGACCACATGTTTTTAGTTCTTTTTTTCTAATGTGTCTTAAGCCTATAAGAACATTATTGTATGGTCAAAAATGTTTTTGATTTCTACCTTAATTTCATCTTTGTCTAATGGTTTATGAGATCAAATAGCTTAATTTCCAAGCATTCAGGAATCTTCTTGTTGTGTTTGTATCAGAGAACAGCTTAATTCCATTTGAATTCTAGCTTGACTTAGTTGCCTATTTTTGTAATTCTGAATCTTGCTTAAGGATTAAACCTGCAGTCATCAAGGGCTTGGGTAACATTATTTACAAGCCTGGAAAAAAGGACAGTCTGTCTCTAGTATTTTTTAAATTAAAAAATAGTAGTTTTTATCAGTATGTGTTTTCAGTACATAATAATTGAGTACCCAACACATCTGAACGGGTTTTACAACCTCTTCCCTTCCTCTACCTCCCCTCCTTCCATTTTTTTGGTCCCCTTTTCATTTGCAAAAGATCTATTCCCATTTCCTATTATCTTTTATTTTGTTCTTTTATTTATTTATGTTTGGAGCTCCTTCCATAAGAGAAACCATGTGACATTTAAGCTCATGTGTCTTGGTTTATTTCATTTAATATTATTGTCCTAAGAAGCATCCATTTTCTCACAAATTACACAAATTTATCTTTCTTTGTAGCAGAGTAGTGCTTGCCAGTATTTTATATTTCTGTTAGGTATTTTTCAGGTTTCTGTTTTTAATGAAGTTTTTTCTATTGCTTTCTGATGTGAGAGAAACATATTAAATCTCTTCTATGTTTGTATAGTTTTTCTCCTGGCTCATCCAGTTTCTGATATTTATTTTAGGAACCGCACTAATAGATGCATATAAATTTAAAATATATATTCTTATTGAATTTATTTGTTCTTATTAAATATTCTTTTTCATCTTTAAAATGCTTAAAGCTTGTATTGTCTAACATTGGTATCTTTTTGACAGCACATTCATGAAATACGCTTTAAATTTGTTTGCCTAAAAGTTCTCTATGATTTTTGTTTATTTGTACTGAAAAATAGACCCAATGTCTTTGCACTGAGCTACATCCCCATCCTTTATGTTTTTGAGGTAGTGTTTCCTTATGCTGCTAAATTATCCAGGCTGGGCTCAAATTTGCAATCTTCCTGTCTCTCCTTCAGTAGCTGGGATGGCAAGTAGCCTCCACCATAGCCAGTCCCTTCACTTTATTTTTGAGGCATATCTCTTTTAGGAGACTGTTCAGTATGACATTTTCATTGGTATATTTTAACTACTTTAATACACTTACTCATAATTAGTCACATGTCACTTAACAAAGGGATTACATCCAGAAAAGTGAAACATCGGGTGATTGTGTTATTGTGCAAAAGTCATAGTATGTGCTTAGACAAGCCTAGGTGACATAAACAGATCACTCAAAATGACCTCTTGGGTCACTTAATTGAGTGGAAGATCTTGTCTAGCTGCTTAGACCTTATTATTATCCTCATTATTATACACATCTCAAACATCTCTTTACTCTGCTCTATACATCCCATTATTTTTGTTTTCCATTCATCAGTCTGTACATTTTCTTGGAACTTCCAAGCTTACTAACTCTTATTTCAACTGTGTCAAATATCCACATCTATTGGTTTCTTAAGTTTGTTTCCAAGTTCTGGAAATTCCATTTTATTACTATCATCTCAAGTTTTGGTGAAATCATCAGCTGATCATTTATAGTTGGACTGTATTAATTATAGAGTGCTTTGTTTTAAGCCCGCTACTCCCAAATGTGGACCACTATTTCTGTTGTGCGTTGTTTCGCCTGCTTCTTAATAGGAGGCCAGCAAAGCTCCATGTAAGAGCAGCTAGAAAACTTAAAATATTTCTATTATTTACTACTTGTCAGGCACTGTTTTAGATGCTTACCTATTATCTCACTTTTTTCTTGTTTGTTTTTAGAATACTTTGAACCTTAAAAGGCCAGAGGAGGAGGCTCACAAGGACAAAGTAACTAGCTGGAAATTGCTTTCAAGAGGTGCAACCAAGGAATACGCTTCAGCTAGATCTTCCTCAAAAGGGAAGAGGGTCAAGAGGGAAGGAGGGGACAGAAAGGGAATAGAAAAAGGCATCAAAATGTGTTGTGCATATGCACCAACTCTATACAAAGAATGCAAACATTATGTATTGTGAACATGTACTTAAAAAAAAAAGTCCAAGGCCGTCTCCATCACATTGAGGCTGAAAGTGAGATATAGTGAACTATGTGTTAGTGGCTAAAGATTAAGGGTGAACTCCTATGTCATTTGATCCAAAATATAATATACATTTTGATATTTAAAGTTCTGTATTTTATTTTGTAGCACTAGAGATTGAACATAGAACCTTCACATTGAGCTACATCCCAGATCTTTTTTTTTTTCTTAACTTTAAATTTTGAGATAGTGTATTCCTAAACCATTAAATTCCCCATGCTGGGCTTGAACTTACAATTTTCCAGCCTCAGCCTACCAGAGTGCTCAAAAAAAAAAAAAAAAAAAAAAAAAAAAAAAAAAAAAAAAAAAAAAAAAAAAAAAAAAAAAAAAAAAAAAAAAAAAAAAAAAAAAAAAAAAAAAAAAAAAAAAAAAAAAAAAAAAAAAAAAAAAAACAGTAATGAACAGTGGAGAGATCACTAAAACTCATTCTTCAAATGTTGAAGGAAATAATTTGACTTTCTGGTTTCCAGAAATTGCCCAAACCAGTAAATCAAGGAAAAGGGAAGAACAAATAGGTAAGTAGCAAAAACAGCATTTTGGTTTGTGTGTTGGGGGGTGGGGTTGATGTTCTAAATGCGAGCTAAGTACCAGATTCATAAAAGCAAGAGGTACAGATTCTAAAAAAGAGTCGAATAGTAACAAGACATAGAAGTAATAGGTTTGTCATCTCCAGTGTTAAAATAACAAATTATTTTAAACTTTAAAAAAATCAGTTCTTTTCAGTTATTATTTACATGTTTCCTTTTTATGTGTAGTGATAAAAGGCAAGAGAAGAATGATATAAAAGATAACTGGAGGTAATGATAAACTTTTCATGCTAAGTTCTATATATGTTCACGCACCGTTGGGGTACTGTCTCTGAAATGTTGTTACTACTGTATATACCCTGTGTCAAGCTTACGCACAACAGATTCAGGTTTGTTTTCACAGGAGTGAAACATTAGAAAAGGGTAAAAATATATATTTTACCTAAAATGTGTAACCAGACAAGAAATTGCAATGAGCTTTGTTGTTTATTTAAGAGCAAACATTATAGGAAAAGAGAGACTAGGGGAAAGAGTTAAGAAAGGGTTGTTCAGAGAAGTAAGGATGTGTCAAAAGATTCAGGGGAGAAAAGTAGAGAAGGGGTCTGTGATTAGCTCTGGGTTTATGGGAAGGTTATTCAATGTGGCAACCTCACTGAATTTGCTACGAATAATCACAAGATCAGCAGAAGGACCTGATAAGTTCAACCCCCCTAACGTACCTAGGCCCAAAGCATTTTGTACCTATCCTTTAAGATCTCACTTCAATTCTGACGGGCTCATAAACAGAGCTTCTGGGCCCAAAATTGGGGTCCAGGCCCCAAAGTTGAGCCTGGGGCCTCAGCTCAAGTGTCTTATGCAGGGCCAGAATCCAATGAGCACGTAGATTCTTGGATTCTCAGAATGGAACACATCAAGCCCACTGACCAGTAGCTTTCTTCCTGCAGGGGATCCAGGAGTCAGCAATGGTCTCCCTGGCAGTTTTGTGTGCAACTGCTTGCCTAGAACTATCATCACTTTGAATCATTTTATTTGCAAGCACATACTCACCCTTAAATAATTTTTCTAAAATACCCAGAACTAGCAAGAATCCACCCACCTATCCCAGCAGGCAGCCCAAAAGAACCAGGGCCATCTGAGTATAACAGAAAAAACAGTGGCAGGGACTTGACAACTCTTGAGTACTGAGTATGAGAAGGGATGTTCCCTTTATTTTCTTTTTAAGCCTACCAATAGCCACGTTCGGTACATCTGAATCATTCTGATGAATAAGAGTTGGGCTTCTCTGGATGCAGAAGCACTGGTACCTCCACACAGGTTTCTTCTGAGCACCTTTGACAAGGCACCTTGACTACTAATTGTTGTCATGTTTACATAAAATGAACGCCCTAATATTATATGTGTAACACCCCCATTCACCCAATCCAGTATTAGCCACCAATCCCAACTCTACAAGCACTTATTGCCTATTTTGTGACAGGATCAGTGACAACTAGATAAAGTAGACAGGCCCTAGTCATGGACTGAATAAACAGGAAGGGGTGTCAAAGAGAGAAGAACTTTGGAAAATTCCCACATTTTCTATCTGGGAACCAGGAGGGGGAAGAAGATGGTGAACAGTTTTGGGCATATCAGGTTTAAGTTTTTTTCAGTAAATTTCCATATCTAGCAAACAAAAGCTATCTTTTTATGCTCGGCACCTTTGCGCCTTCTACATAGTAGCTGTTGTGTAAACAGATTGCATATATTTTTATTTAATCTTCACATGTATAATGTATATGATAGATGCTCTTACAGGTTTATTTGAAACATGATTCAACTGAGAGACATAACTTGCTCAGTTTGTTGAAGATAGCATAAGAAGTAGATGACCAACATTAAGATTTAGATTTTAGGCCAGGCATGGTGGCTCATGCCGGTAATCCCAGCACTCGGGAGGCAGAGGCAGGAGGATTGCTGAGTTCGAGGCTTGCTTGGGCTACATAGTGAGCTCAGGGCCAGCCTGAACTATAAAAAGCAAGACCCTGTCTCAAAAAAAAAAAAAAAGATTTAGATTTTAGACTCTTTGAGAGACAAGTGGTAGTTAACCCATGTATACGAGCTCTTCTAAGAACAAGCTATTTGTTCTGAAGGACAATGAGGACGGTAGACAGAACACTAGAGAGTATCATCAGTTGAGAGAAATCCCCTATAAAGACAAAAAGGAAGTGGTCAGATAAATAGAAGAAGAATGTCAAAGACCATGCTCAGGTTTTATCATTTATACAGAGACAGCAGAATAAGGTCTGAAGAGCAGTTTTTGCAAGTCAGTGCAGGTCACTGGTGCCTTTTAGCCAGCGCTGTTTCCGTGGTGAATATGGTTAGTATCCAGCGGTTTGAGGAGTAGAGGGGCCCAGTGACATGGTACCAGGAATGAATTTCATGCGCTGAGCCTCCCAGCCTATAGTAGGAGAGCTATAGCGGTAACTCAGTACTTGGAAATGTATTTCTACACTATTTCCTTTTACTACTGAAAATTCAAAATAATTTGGTAAGGCTACTGGATGGAGTTGGGGGGATGGAGTTTGGGGTGTGTGGGGGAAATGCTTGCCCATGCATAGGAGGAATGTGTCTCAAGTGCCACTTAAGGTTATAAGAAGCAGAATTAGCAGGGCAAAGGGGAGGTCTGGCATAACCTCTGCTTCCCAGAAACATCAGTATGTGGGGACCCTGTAGAGTCCGTGTTGCTTTTCACTCTTTCCTGTGTATCTTTGTTAATGAACATGTACAAGATGGTCAACCTCGGGCAGGAAGCCATTTCTACCCCACACAGCATGTTGTTTCCATAAGAGTGATTACTGCTTTTTTATGGATCATGGGATCTGTGACTTGTGATGCCTGCTTATCTGTCAGCGTGTTTACATGCCAGGGAGAGCAACTGCTAGCTTCTAGTTCAGAATGCAACCTGGTGAGGGTGGGGGCATTCTGCTAGCCAGATGGGGCAGAGTTGTTATGCCTGTGCCAGGGAAACCCGGACAGTAATCAATAACAAACCTATGCATAGACCACCCTGGAACACGTGGCTGTGGACCAAACCTTCTTCCTATCTTGGTCTAATCCCTTGGCAACTTTCCTCATTAGGCTCGGCTTTCCTCCTACTCTTTTGGGGAAGAATCTCAAAACAGGAGATTTTTAAAAAAGAGAGTACGGAGAAAGAATGGTTGGAAAGCCGCCTTCCGATGCTGGAAGGGTCACGAGGAAGAAAGTTCTGATTAGTTACATTATCCTGGGGTTCAAACTTTAATAGGTTTTGATTGATGGATGGAAGTCAAAGCTAAAACCAAAAGAAGGCCTACACATGTTGAAAGATGATGAGTTAGAAATGCTTCCTTCCAATTCTTCCTAAAAGGATGTCACAAAGGGAAGGCAAACTAGTGATTAGGGAAGGAGAGGGGCAGCAGCAGGCCACTTTCCTCTAGGCTGTTTTAGTTTCGACAGGCCTGGTGCCTGCTTGGAAAAGGAGCAAGTGCTCTCAGGCACAGCTTCTCATCTCCCGTCCGGACATCTTTCTGCCAGATGGCCAGGAGGTGCTGGCTCTCCTGGTAAGCGCGACCTGAGCCAGAGAAACTGGCTCACCAGCTTCCCCCTGGCTTCCACCCTTCTCTCTGGCAAGGCCAAAATCGAGGTGTCAAGAAGTTTGAGAAGCTTGGCGACTTCAGGCCCTGCGAAGGAATCTCGAAGTCTAAAGGGAGGGTGCTGGCAAGGCCTGTCAGCCCTTCTGTCCTTTCTGGAGTAAACACCCCTCACTCTTGCCCTAAATTTTACTGCAGTGTTGCCCTGACTTAAAAATTACAATCCATAAACTGAAAAATTACAATTGTTGTGTATAAACATGAGTGTAGATCCAGCCCATTTGTAATTATTAATTAAAAAAACCCAAACTATAAAAGACCTAAAAAACCCACACAAACAGAGAAACAGAACAAGAGTGGGATAGATGGGGCCAAGTTTTGCAGGGTGCTGCCGGCCTGGAGGATTTGCTCCCACGGGGACTTTGGTCTTGAGCCTCCCTTGGGCCCGACTCTCTCTGGCACTTTGGTCCCTAGAGACCAGAGATGTGGCCTAAGGGAAGCTCTGCGAAGGGTAGGGGGGAGCGTTCCGTGTAAGATTGGCAACTACACAGCCTAGCACAGGTCTTGCAGGCGGCCTCTCTCGTCTAGAGAGCCGGCTCCTCCCTGCCCCTGAGCTCCGGCCCTCAGGGCTCTTTGGCAGCCTACAGAGCTCTGCACCCCAACCCTCAAGGCCACGTTAATGAAAAGCCACAGAGTCTGCCGGCGCTGCTGGGCGGGAGGGCCAGGGTGCAGCTTGGTTCCTACTTTCTGTCCAAGAGACAACTGGGAAAATGTTCTGCATAGAAAATTATGTAATCTATTGACATATATTTGGTCAACAAATACTTAGCAAAGACGCAGAGGTTGTCACTGAAGCATCCTAGCTCTTCTGGTGCCGCTGCTTAACACCTCAGCGGATGAGTGGTTCTGTGGAGGCCCCGGCCCCTCTGGAAAACGGTGAACTCCTGGGGACTCTGACCGCGCGCCTAGAGCCCATCTGGGGCCTCTCTTCCCGCCACTGGCCCTTGTCACCAAACATGCTGACTGGTGACAAGGCCGCTTCCCGCCCCGTGATGGGAGTCCCTAGTCTTCAAGGGAAACGGCCCCAGGAGCCAGGCCACTGTCTCAAAGCGCGTTCTGTCCCGACAGGAAAGAAGCCCAAGTGTCCGCCGCGTGTGACCGGACAGGAGGAGCTGCCCGCTCTGACCCGCGGGACGGCGAGTCGGCCCGGCGGCCACGAAGCCGCGGAAATCTCCACGCCAGCGCGCGGCGGGGTTCCCACGGGAGGCCAGGAGCGCGGGGTGTCCGCGCCCGCTGCCGCCAGGGCCACGGGACGCGGCAGAGCGCCGGGCGGGTGAGGGGCGCGGGGGTGGGGTGGACTAATGATGAAAAAGCCTCCTCCGTCCTGGTCCTTAATTAAATGCATGGAAAGAGCCGGGCGAGCACATCTGGTTTCAATCTGCAGCCCTTTGATGGCATCAAATGTTCTTTTCCCAGATCAGGGCTGGAAGTTCTGGGCTCGCGGCGGCCGTTTGGAGCCCAGAAACCATTTGCACACACGCGGGTCCTTCTTTTCCCTTCCATCGGGCCTTTCGGCGGTATCGGAAAACAACAACAACGCAAAATTTAAGCAGGGAGCGAGGAAGTGCGTCTGCGTGGGCAGGATGAAAGCACACCACGCCACGAGCCAGACACTTCATTTATTCTGCATAGAGCGACTCGGTTCTAATGAGACCATTAAAACGGTGACCGAAAGCCGCGACGAGGCTGCCGCTCAGCACCGCTGTGCCCTCCGTCAGGCTGGGCCGGCCAGCGACGGCGCCCCGCGGAGGCCGGAGGGTCCCTCCTAAGCCCGGGGCGCCCCTCGGGAGCGACCCCGGCCGCGGGCCGCGCCGGTCTCCCCCGGCGTCTTTCCGGCTGCTCGGTACCTCCGAGAAGTTTGCTGCTGCCACCCCCGGGGCCGCCCGTGCCAAGCGGTGCCCGGCCGGCGTGGCGCTTTCTGGCTCCCGCGACGGCGGCGCTGGGAGTTTCGCTGCGCTGCCGACCGGGCTGACGGCGGAGCCCCCGCCCCGCCCGCCCGCGCCCCGGGCCTCTCTCCGGGGCGCCCCCCCCCCCGAAAAAAACCTGTAAGAGCCGCGGGAAACGTTACGGGGGGAGAAATTTCATTGTGATAGTTGTGGATGTTTTTTTTCCCTAACAAGTTTCCCCGTAGCAGTTATAAAAACATGCAAATGAGATTTTCCAACCGGATCTTAAACAAACGTGGAGGAGTCAAAGCCGAGGCCAAAGAGCCCGTTTGAAGTGAGTGCGGGTTTCGGTTTGTCTTCGCTCCCGCGACGCTGCTGCCGCGGGAGGAGGATAATTAGACCTTCGCTCGCGAGCTCCGGAGGGCGCTGCGCCTCCCCTCCCCCTCCCTCCCCTCCCCCTCCCCTCTCTCGCTCCCTCCCTCTCTCTCTCGCTCTGAAGTTGGCAAAGGGGGTTTTCTTAATCAGAGTGTTTTTTGGTCTGAGGGAAAGGAGGAAGAAGGAGATTGCGATGGAGCGAGGGGGTCTGTAAAACGTCAGGCGCGGCACAAAGGCTTTGCCACGTAATTACAGGCTCCTATTAAGCCGAGATCTGCCCTCCCAGGGGTCTCCAATTTTCTTGTATTCCCTACAAAGTCTCCTCTGCATGCCAGTTTGTTCCTTTTGAAGTGCCAGAGAGCTTCTTGATCCAACTGAGAAGGAAAAGGGAGCTCAAGGAGAAGAGGGGGAGAGCCAGAAGGGAAAGGGGGGACCCAGCGCCACCCTCCCTCGGACTCTCGGAGCCCCGTTTCTTATTTTTTATTTTTTTTGCTTTTTTTTTTTTTTTTACTCCTTAGGAAAAGTAAAGTGAGAATCCTGCTCTCTAATACATCTGCAAGACATCACCCTCTCCTCCTGAAACTTTAGTCACTCCTGAGAATCCGCAGGAGTGCGGAGAGGGGACCGCGCTTTCTTGAGGATGTTCTAAAGCTGGAACAAGCCTTCTTCTGTTGGTGCTTGAACTCTTGCCGGGGAATAACTTTTTTTTTTGAGAAACATTTTTGAAAAACTCACTTTGATTTTTCTCTCCCACCCTTCTCCTCTGCTTCTGTTTGTCTAACTCCCCCGCCCTGCCGGCCCCCTTTCTTCCTTTCTCCCCCTTATTATTATTTTTAGTGTGCGTGTGGTGCGGAGGCTTTTTGAGAATTGGATTTTTTTTTCCTCCTGACCTAAACAGGGTAACTTTTAATTTTTTTTTTTTTTTTTGGGTGAGTGTGGATTATCTCTCTCTTTCTGGACCCCGCCGGATTTGGCTTCGGGAAAGCCACCAAGGCTGCGGGAAGCTGCGGGTGCAGAGCGCTGTGTCCTGCAGAAGGGCCCCCCGCCCTCTTTCCCCACTCTCTCAGTCTCTCTCTCTCTCTCTCAGTCTCTCTCTCTCTCAGTCTCTCTCTCTCTGTCTCTCTCTGTGTGTGTCTCTCTCAGTCTCTCTCTCTCCCCACTCCCCCCTCTCTCTTCCCCACTCCCCTCCTCTCCCCCCGCGCGCCCACAGCCTTTGGTGTTGATTCGAGCGGGACGAGGGGGGTGGGTGGGATCGAGGGGGGACCATGACCTCCAGCTACGGGCACGTTCTGGAGCGGCAGCCGGCGCTGGGCGGCCGCTTGGACAGCCCGGGCAACCTCGACACCCTGCAGGCGAAAAAGAACTTCTCGGTCAGTCACCTGCTAGACCTGGAGGAGGCCGGGGACATGGTGGCGGCGCAGGCCGACGAGAGCGTGGGCGAGGCGGGCCGGAGCCTGCTGGAGTCGCCGGGTCTCACCAGCGGCAGCGACACCCCGCAGCAGGACAGTGAGTGTCCGCCGGGCGGGCGGGGGCGGGCGGGGAGCGCGGCGGGGCGTCCGAGGCCGGGCGGAGGGGCGCGGGGCTCGGCTCCTTCGCTGCGGCCGCGGCCGCGTCTCGGCCCCGTCGGTGCCCGAGCGTGGGCTGGCGGGGCACCAGGGGCCGGCCCGGGCGGCCGCGGGCTGCAGCGGAGCGGGGGGCAGGACCGGGCCGGGCAGGGACCGAGCGCGACCTCCCGCCGGCCGGCGCCCGGCCGCAGCCTCCACCTGCGGAGGGGCTTGAGGCGGAACGGGGGGCCCTGCGGCGCCGGGCGCCTGGGGGGAAGCCGGGGGCGGCCTCCGAGAGGCGAGCCCGGGTCCGGCCCGACGTCCCGCACCGGGCACGGGCGCAGCTCAGGCCGGGTCACGTTCCGGCGCTCTCCGCTCGCCGCCGGAGCCCCGCGGAAAAGTCCAAATGCGAGCCCCCCCCCCCCCCCCCCCCCCCCCCCCCCCCCCC
>PVIC010011340.1:0-41586 GCA_004025085.1 Thryonomys swinderianus
AGAAAGAAAGGAAGGAAGGAAGGAAGGAAGGAAGGAAGGAAGGAAGGAAGGAAGGAAGGAAGGAAAAGAAAGACAAGAAAAGAAATGAAAAACATTTAAAAAATACTACAGAGCCAAACATTCTAACCACTCATTTATTCTTCCTTGCATAGATGACATACATGTTTGTCTCCTTTTTTCAACTAGAAAGTATGTTTTTAAATTGATGTTATTGGTACATTTTATATACACATTATGACCACAATTGACATTGAGAATTGGTAGCAGTACATGACACAACTTAATTCTCATTTTTTCCCATTTCCCTACCCCCAACCCCCTGCCCTTATATACATAAGCTTTGTTTCCTTTTTATAAAAAAAAAATTATCAAATTTTTTCTTTCCCTTCTTCACTACCCCTACCCCCCTTTTCCTTTGGAACATTTTCTTACTATTTCACAATACCTTTCATACAGGTAGAAATTACATCTCATATTTCACTTTCATTTCCTTCAAGGGACTATCACAGTGCAAGCACACATTTATGTTCAACAGTATTCACTTTATTTAAAAAAAAAAAAGAACATCTTGTCTCAGTTTCCTTAGTTGTTCATATTTTTAAATTGGTTTTCGTTTGTAGCATTACATTTATCTCTGTAAGTTATCACAAGTCCATTTTGGAGTAAAAAAAAAATATTTCCCTGTAGTTCAAGTTTTTCTGTTCATTCAGTTACTATTTTAAAAAGGCAGGAATGCAAAAAGGAAAGGCAAGTGGAGCTGGTTTGTCTTTTCAAAACTTCCCTCAAGGCAGAGGGAGCAGTGAAATGGAAGGAGAGAACTTTAACATTTATATGTTTGTGCAAATCAGCCAGAGCGCTGGGCTCAGGCAATATTGGGTCTCCATCTCTTTGTGCTGGAGTTTTGGATTTTATCTTCAACATTCTGGCTAGGAATTCTTTCTCCCCCATGTTCATATATTCCAGAAGAGGGAAGTGACTGTGTCCAGTGGAACCAGAAAGAGGGCATAGAGCACTCATTAAATTAGTTCTAATAGCTTGCTTCTGTGATTTGTAGAAGGGTGTGTGTGTGTGTGTGTGTGTGTGTGTGTGTGCGCACACGTGCATGTGTGCATGCGCGCGCGCATGAAAGAAAAAAGCAGATTCCAGTTATTACATTTAGCAATATCATGATCTCCACAAAGCTGCCTCTTTTTAGGCCACTTCTGATGATTAAAAAACAAAACAAAACAAAGAGCCATGCTTAACTTCCAGAACAAGTCTGCAGCGGACTTCTGAGGCTTCTGACAGGAATGAACTCAGAAAGCTGGCAGAGTGAACTTTGAGGCTCTCTCTTATATTCTCCACTGCTCTATCCCTAGTGTTCAATGTGAAATGTCTGATTCTAGGTCTTCTAATTTCTCTCCTTGCAACAAGAGCCAACTGTCCTACTAGAGATGAACGTTCACACCATCCTTTTTCTCTCCTCCCCCATTGGTGTCCTACTATGAGTGGGTGCTGGAGTGTCCCACGCTGTCCCTTGCTACTCAGGCATGCCAGTTTATACATCTCACAGTGTCATTACTACTTCTCTCATAATAAAGCAACTGGCCCTATATATCATATATATATATATATATATATATATATATATATATATATATATATATATGGCCAATTGCTTTATTATACACACACACACATATAAATAAATAAATAAATAAATAAATAAATAAATAAATAAATAAATAAATATTTTTTTTTTGAGACAGGGTCTCGCTTTGTAGTTCAAACTGGCCCTGAGCTCACTATGTAGCCCAAATTGGCCTCAAACTCACAGCGATCTTTCTGCCTCTGCCTATTGAGTACTGGGATTAAGGGCATGAGCCACCACACCTGGCATTGTGGTATGTGGTTACCAGGGATCAAACTCCGGACCTTGTGCTTGCAAGGCAGACACTGGAACCTCTGAGCTAAATCCCCAGCCCCCTAGCTAATTTTATAAATAGTCTCTACTTCTTGGCTAACTAGAGATGAAGCTACAAAGGATATTTCTATACTTTTCCATGTGCTGCACGCAGTTCTTTGAAAATTAAAGTTCATCTTTACTAACATTCCTCAAAGCGCAGCACAGTTGTTAAGCAGTAAGATTGCTTAACACAGCAGACCTTTCTGGAATTCCTCTCTACTAATCTATTGACTCAAAGTCCTCAAAGCAGCTGCTCAAAAATCTTTTCTCCCTTTCATCCAAAATTCTCTACCAAATCCACAGGGAACATTTTTCACTACTTAATCATCTGCACTCTTCCTGTCTTCTGGATCTAATCCTATCTCTGTTCTCTCCTTCATGAAGCCTTGTAAGACTATGATATCTGGTTCAAAAATGCATATAAAATTTTGTCACAACTTGCAACTTCCCAATCATAGTTACTTTCTTTATATGTAGGCTTGCAAAAAATTATATATATATATATATATATATATATACACACACACACATATAATAATACATTTATAAATATATATCCCTCTGTTTTGAATTTTCATAGGCTGAAATGTTTTGTTTTATAAATATGACACTTTATTTCAAGCAGTATATAACAAGTACATAGGGTAAGAAAGTCCTCTACAAGGTTTTGAGTAGATGTCATAATCTTCATTAAAGATATTTTGATGGGCTGGAGATTTAGCTCAGTGGTTCTGGCACCTGCCTGGCAAGTGCAAGGTCCCTGGTTTGATCCCCAGGCAACCACATACAACAATACCGGGCATGGTGACTCACACCCACCAGCAATCAATACCACACAACACAGTACCAGGCGTGGTGGCTCATGCCTGTAATCCCAGCATTTGGGAGGCAGAGGCAGGAGGATTGCTGAGTTCCAGGATTGCCTGGGCTACATAGTGAGTGCAGGGCCAGCCTGAACTACAAAGTGAGACCCTGTCTCAAAAGGAAAAAAAAAAGTTTCGATGTGATTTATTAGATGGTACTTTTCTTTTCAATTGTATTGATTTAATCCTCAGAGCTTTTCACAGACTTCTTAGGGCCAAAATCCTATCTTAAACTCTTTTCTACTTCCCACAGTGTGAATGACCTACAAGTAGCAGACCAAGACTGACCTAGTAAGGATGAAAGAGTTTCAAAGCTGAGTGTTCCTGGACAGCCACATCTCTCCTTGACTTGAGCCAATGGGGACCTCAGTAATCCATCCACCTTGGCCCATTTCCTTCCCTGTCAGCGTTTCATCCACCTTAGCCCACTCCCATTGCTTTCTTTCACTTGCTCTCACTAGTCAAAAGTCTGATTGAAAATAATATCCTTCCTCTACAGCTCTGAAGTTAAATACATGCTCAGGAGTGAGTTTCTTTAACTACTTAACTCAGAAATGAGCGAAAATTTCTTCCTTTATACATTTGGACTGGACACAGGCCAACATGGATTTTACTCTGTATCCATGAAGTGGCCTTCAACCAAGTCTCCATGGCCACCTGATGGAAAGGTGTTCAAATGTGCCAAACAGAAGTGGGCTAGAAAAGCAGTTTGACACAGAGGAAACAGAGACATGTCTTTGGAAGTAGTACTCAAATGCACAATGCCAAATGTTCTCTGTAATTCAAAATACAAGTGGTGATGCAAAAACTTCAGTGCTCATATTATCTCCATTCCTTGTATTGAACATTAGAACTACATGACCAAGGTCTCTATTTTCTGCATGTGTTCTTTTCAAGGAGATAAAGCATTGAGTCTTCTTTAGGGGCTAGAACAATGGTAGGCATACAGAAGGCTTTATTCGCTGGCTAGAATTCTCTGATTGCATAAAAAAATGAAGGTATGTTTGTTTTAATTGAGTCATATTTATTATTTTTCTCTTTAAGGAAATGGTGCTCTACACCAGTTTTATTGTTAATGCTAAAATTACTTTAAGGATCTGAAGCAACAATGATGCTTAAGCCTCCCTTTGGTAGACTACTATTAATTATGCTCCCTCTTACTTCCTTTTTCTTAATATTTACCCCAACCCTTCCCCTTCTAATGCATAAATGGCTAGTCATAGCTCTCTCAAGTTGGCTGAATGATTTCTTTCCTGTGTTTATATTGTTACACTGAATATATTTACAGACAAGAGTTAGGTTTCACCTGGAATAGTCTGTTTCACTCAGCAGCTTCATTCTCTCAACGACTCTTTCTTGAGAACATTCTACTTTCCCTCTTTTTGTATTCTGTATTTTAGGTATTTTTCTCTTTATCCATACACTTCCTATATATTAAAAAACATGCATAGTTCCAGATGTAGTCTTCTCCATTTCAAAATTAGTTGAACGAAATTGCCTGTGGTTATCTACAAAGAGTGGAAAAGAAAGCAGAGAATTTTGGAATCCATAAATAATATGAAATTACATTTTGGATACTAATTTGAACTTGTCTTCATAAATTTCTCCTTAAAAATAGCTAAAGGAGCCAAATTGGCTTGACTGTTGATTCCATCCCCTGCTTGTTAACTAAGTAAGAACAGCAGTACAATAACTGAGCAGATAAAAGGGAAAAAATAAAACATCTAAAATGTACACTGAATTTCTCAATAGTTGCCAATTATCTGTATTTTTGGCTTGGACTTACAACTAATTTCACATACACATCCCTCCCATCCACATATGTTTTCTTGTGCAAATATTTGTATTTTCTCTTTTCCTCTGTATTTATCTTTCTACCTATTTAACATGTAAACAAATATATATATACATATGTATAGATATGCCTATGTGTGGAACAGTTACAATTAAAATATACCTTAAACATTTCCATTGAGCTGATGGATAAGTGTTTAAATTATATTTTTGCTTATTTAAATATTTCAGCAAATCAATAAACAGTTTTTGTGTTTTGTTTATCTCCTGAACCTGGTTGTACTCAACAAAACAATTTAAAAATCAGCCTGTCAGTGTGTATGAGACTTGGACATATGGCTTGTTCTAAATGCCCCACATTCTGCTCAGCATTACAATTGTGTACATGTGTACTTTTTTTTTTTTTTTTGAGACAGAGTCTAGCTTTGTCGTTCAGGCTGGCTCTGTCACTATGTAGCCTAGGCAAGCTTCAAACTCAGCAATCCTCCTGTCTCTGCCTCCCGAGTGCTGGGATTACAGGTGTGAGCCACCATGTCTGGCACTGTGGTTTGTGGTATTGATTGCTGGTGGGCGTGAGTCACCACGCCTCACATTGAATGTGGTTTCTGGGATTGAACTCAGGACCTTGTGCTTGCGAGGCAGGTGCCGGAAACAGTGAGCTAAATCTCCAGCCCCATGTGTACTTTTCTTTGCTCTGCTATACTTGGAGTTCCTTTGTTGAGCCTGTAATTAACTCATCATGTACACATGCGTATCACCTAACAGATTCCTGCACTTAGTATGTTTTCAGTAAAGACTAAGTTAATGAACGACCTAAAGTAGTTTCCAAAAGATCTTGTCTAGGCAATACAACAACATCTGTAACCTAAGTACCTCATCTACTTGAATGTAATACAACCACCCATCTTAAAAATGTAATTTAGGGCTGGGATTTGGCTCAGTGGTACAGTACCCACCTTGTAAGCACAAGGGCCTGAGTTCAATCCCCAGTACTGACAAAATATATTTGCTTTATTGTAGGGTGTGTAAGGATATGGGTAAAAATGAGAATTAATTCATGTCATATACTGGTACAAATTCCCCAATGTGAGTGTGATTGTGAGCTGTATGTAAGATGTACCAATAAATAATTCAATTAAAAAATATATATGTGTGTGTATGTGCTTTACTATTTCTCATTTATTTTTTCTTTCTTTCTTTGTTTTTTTTTTTTTTTTTTTTTTTTTTTTTTTTTTTTTTTTTTTTTTTTTTTTTTTTTTTTTTTTTTTTTTTTTTTTTTTTTTTTTTTTTTTTTTTTTTTTTTTGAGACAGGATCTCACTCTGCAGTTCAGGCTGGCCCTGAGCTCACTATGAGCCCAGGCAAGCCTCGAACTCAGCAGTCCTCCTGCCTCTGCCACCTGAGTGCTGGGATTACAAGCATGTACCACCACTCCCGGCTGCTTAACTATTTCTAACTTGCTTTACACCCAGTTTAACTGGAGACAGTGATGAGATCACACTCTTTGCCTTTATACAGAGAAATCAGATCCACATTGGACACTCACTAATACTCCTTTAAAATACATAAGGAGAAGAATGAATGCTACTAGAGTTAATGACAGCATTTGTGTATTTTTCTAAAACGGAGCTGGAAGACAACACTGAGATCCTCATATCTCACTCTCTTATTCTAGATGAGAAATGGGGAGCAAACATTTTTAAATGACTCTTTCAGGAACATAAACCGACAGAGCTTATAGTGCATTTCAAGTACCCTGCCCTAAGTTTAATGTTATTTCCAATAAAGTGGCTCCCTGGGCCTCTTACCCCAAGACCAGTGCCATGACATCTTGACAGGCTCTTTAAATGTTTTTCAGCTGTGCCCTTCCAATTTCTCCTGTAAATGTTGCTGTTTATCTTCTGAAGCATAGACGTGTTTATAACACTTCTCTATCTCAAAATATGAGACAGCTTCCATAATCTGCCATGGTAAGTGTTCTCAACAGGAGGTAATTGTATCTTAGAGGACATTTGGCAACATTTAGAGACACTCTTGTTTGTCACAAGTGAGAGAAGGGTCATTACTGCTATCTATTGGGCAGAGCCCAAGGGTGATGTTTCTGTCCCACAGTACACAGATATTCCTCACAAGAAAGACACAGCTCCGAATGGCAATAGTACTGAAGCTTGACAACTCCCATTCTACAACAGAAGAGTATCATGTTCCGCTCTCAACTTTCTTTTACTATTTTATTTCTTGAACCTTTTTCACAGTTAGAAAAGCTCTGCTACTTTGTATTTCTTATACATGCTCCACACTTTCCCATTTCCTTGATTTTGCTTAATTTACAGCGATTTTCCTCATCTACCCACATTCTTCTTACTTGATAAAGACTGAACTACACACGACCTCCATAAATATCTTCCTTGAATCTTAGAACGAGATCATCACACATTCTCATGGAACTTTGCATGACAGCCTTTATAAAATCATGCACATTACTTTGGTCATGTTTGACTGTTAGATTCTAAAGCAGTTAAGTGAAAACAATGAATTTGCAGCTCAAAGGCTCATAACTTCACGTATCTCACTTTGGATATGCCATTGCTTCTTACTGAACCTCATATTTTTCAACAGTGAAATAGGACAGATAATACTTTTTCTGTAAAAATGGCCTATGGAGACAAAGTCCTATATATGTTTAAAACATTAAGCTAACTTGAGGGATCAATATTTCATTGTAAGGGGAGTTAGCCCTGGAAAGTCAGGAAAAACTTTCATTTAACCTCATATAGGGAGTAAATATTGGCATCGACTATACTGCAAATTTTCTGGCTGACCTCGTATAAAAGCAGGGCATATACTTATGCTAATTTTGCCTGTAAAGAATATAGTTTGTTTTCTCCACCTTGCATCCACTGAACATGGTGGGTAGGAAAACACTTCCTTTCCCTAGAAGAAAAAGAGAACAGGTAAATACACCAGCTAATTATTCACTGTAGGAATGCCAGGGGCAACGAGAGACCTGAAAAACATGTTTTCTGCAATCAAATACATTCAGCTCATAAGGAATGTCATAATTTAGTTCCAGTTTCCTACAAGGTCATTGGTAGACATGTTGCCCTTGCCAGCTCAGAATCTCTAAACTAGGGCTGTCCTTTGTTTGCTAAAGCTTGGGAATAAAATGTATGTGCACTACTAGTAAGAGACCCAAATTATTTTAGCTTGTATGTTGACTTATTTGTGGGAGTTTCTTTAGTTATGTTTCACAGAACACTGATACTTGTGGAAACCAAGGCTGGATAAGAGATCTTGGAGTTTGAGATTATAACTACAGATGTTTTACACTAGAGGTCACTCTTGCAATCTGAGAAAAAAAATTCTGAAAATAAGAAAACACAACAAAACAAAATAAAAACACAAACAACTACTGACAACACCACGACACATATACAGTATCAATGCCAAAAGGTAACTATATTTTTTTTAATTTGAAAGCTATGGAGATGCTCTTAAAATGATCGTATAAATTGGCAGTGGGATGGCAATCTTTATACAAGGTGACAGAGAGCCAATAAATAATAATTGCTCTGCTTAGCAGGTAAGTAAGCAGTAAGTAGCATCCCTACCTGATTTGGGATATCAACCCAAAGCTGCACTGAAGTGTTTTGTATACATATAAATATAGTGGGATGACAGACGTTGCAAAGAGTTTATCTAATAAGATGACTTGTGGAAATTCAATAAAGAAATACAGTGAAAAACAAAATACACTTTGCATCTGAGTGTTTCTATAGTAGTTTTTACTATTACAAATCACTTTTCAACAGATTTCACATGTCTAAAGAAGTGCATTATAATCAGCCCATGAGTGATTCTTTTCACAAGGGATAAGCACATGATTGTGCCCAGTAGATGACCATGTATACATTTTAGAATATAAAGATTCAAACTGTACTCTTGTACATCCATATTTTTCGTTCTTCCTACAAGCTTAACTGGCCAGCATAGTGCCTGAAATAACATTAGTGTTACTTATTCAAGTCAATACACTTTACTTTCAGTTGTCTCATTAAATCCTAAAAAACTCATGGGAGAAGAGGCATGACAGATACAATCGCCTTCCTTCAAACCTGCATTTGTTTTCCAGTTGCACCCTTATTTGGGCATACTGTATGCTGGCCAGAAGGTAGGCAGGATATGTGATCTAGGAGACTCCCCATGGTGCTCAGAGGGGCTTAAGGATAGGTATAAGTGGTGTGCCTCAGGCCATGCCAGAAAAAAAGATGAGAGGAAAAAAAGAGTGTTGAAAAGTATAATGGGAAAATAAAGTTTTCCCATTTCTTCAAGTTCCACTAGTAGGAGAGTAAAAAAATCCTCCTTTTCATCTGACATCAGATGAACTTGATCACAAAGAGACTGTTTTTCTCTAGGAAAGAAAGGGTTCAAATCCTAATGTTAGATCCTGAGAAACAAGTTATAGACCAGGAATAAGTCAAAGGGACACTGAAACACTAAATTTGATTCTTCTGATGTATTCTCTTTATTAATAACATGTTTCAAACAAAAGAAAAACCACAGAAGTGGGCTTGGGGTTCACAAATATGAATCTTTTATTTACTGCACTGCATTAGCAAAATGCCAGTATAACATGCCACTGAAATTTACGCACTTTCCAAGAACTTCAAATGCTACTGCTGAGAATGATGACAAATTTGAGTCATTCATACCTAAGTGGATGTACCTTGTGGACATACTCATAAGTAAAATAAATAGGAAACAAATGTGTAAATATTACTTCGTTTCTCTGGTATGAGAAACTAAAGGTGTGAATGAGTTCTAAAAGTATGACAGGCAGTGTACAATAGGAAGAAATATTCAAAAGGAAAAGAGAGAGGGTATGAATAAGTATAGAAGGGAAAGAAAAAATTCGATAGTAAAAAAGGGAAACAAAGCTTGTGTGTACAGGCTGTTTGGAGTTGTAGGGAGGGCAGGCGAAAGGAGAAAAAATAAGAATCAATCTGTGTCGTATACAGGTACAAATTCTCAAAGTTGAATGTGATCCTAATATATGTGTAAAATGTACCAATAAAACCAACTTTAAAAAAAGAATAATTGGTTTTAAAAAAGAGGGAATGATAGACAGCTCTGCTGGAATGGGGAAATTAAAGGATTTGAGCCTGGGAGAAAAGCTGAATCATTTAGAGGCATTCTTTTCACAATGCTGACCTCTAAAGTAAATCAGATGGTGCCTGAAATTCTGTCTAAACATGGGGACTGAAGTGGTTACATGACTCAGTCTTTTTCAATAATGTAATCCCAAAATAGCTCTCTCTTGTTTCAGTTTCATATT
Source organism: Thryonomys swinderianus (assembly GCA_004025085.1). NCBI lineage: Eukaryota > Metazoa > Chordata > Mammalia > Rodentia > Thryonomyidae > Thryonomys > Thryonomys swinderianus. The sequence goes on from PVIC010011340.1 coordinate 9,936, forward strand.
CAGCTCACTGCCAAATTATTATAGGAATTGACTTTTCTTTGAATGCAGTGATGAGTCAAAATTAGTGCAGGAAAAGCGACTTTTACTGGGCATCTCAGCCCACTCCAGTGTTGCTGCTTGTATCATGCTCTGTAATTCTGGGAGAACATGCCCATACTTATTAACACCAAATATTTCCACAATGACTGAAATGTTGGAGACACTGTTACAAGGAAACAGCCTGTTGGCAAACAAAACTGATGAAACAGAAACACATCATGGCAAATATCCTATATATTTAAATGATACAGCTGAGAGAAATCCAGCAGATGCTAGGAGACACTTGGAAGGAGTAGCCTATTCCCTATTCCCTAGAAAGCAAAAATTGATGGCCAAGAATCTATACTCTGCAACATAAGCTGACTGCAATTTCAAAGCTGAAAAAAATTCTAAGTGGTAACCAAGAGAAAAGGATGAGAAAGTTTATGTTCAGAATGTATCTCATCCAACAGGAATAAAAAAGGCCATAATAAAAATATGTAATATTCGGGCTGGAGGGTTAGCTCAGTGGTTCCAGCACCTACCTCACAAGTGCAAGGCCCTGAGTTTGATCCCTGGTAACCATATACAGTGCTGGGCATGGAGACTCATGCCCACCAGCAGTCAATACCACATACCACAGTGCCGGGTGTGGTGGTTCACACCTGTAATCCCAGCACTTGGGAGGTAGAGACAGGAGGATTGCTGAGTTTGAGGCTTGCCTGGGCTACATAGTGAGCTCAGAGCTAGCCTGAACTACAAAGTGAGACCCTGTCTCAAAAAAAAAAAAAAGTAATATTCTAAGAATTGCATCTTGCTTTGTACTTTACCATTGCAAAGACATAGAGAAAGCAGAGATTTCTGCAAGCCCAGAAAAGAATAGATTTCAAATCACATCTCACAGATGAAGGTAAAAAATGAATCAAAAAGAGTAGTAAATTAAGCAACACAAATAGAAATTAACTGTAGGGATATCACCTATAATCTAGCCTGAGGTTAATTACTCATTTTTAACTCTGTGACACATGATAAATACCAACTTACTTATATAAAAATATAATATTATCAGGGCAGGGCCTTTTGTCTGTATTCATTGCTATACTCCTAGAGTTTAGAAGAGTAACTGACACATAGTAGGGCCTCATATTCCTTGCTGAGAGGTTCAGTGAGTGAGGTACATCTCTCTAATTTGTACAGGGTGATATATTTTAGGAGTATGATGAGTTTCGGTGAGAAATGTCTAAGAAAAGTAATAGAAGATTACAAATGAGTATTGAGGATGAATATGTATATTTTACAATAAGAAGCTACTTCAATTTTAAAAGCTGAAAGATGCCACAAACATCACAGATTGCAGAAGAATAAACACATGATGCTTTCATGAATTCAGTGCATGGCATGCCTTTATAAAATCAGTATGCCTTACATTTTATTGTACATACTTTATTTCCTCTTCATATGACAATAGTTTTACATTTTCTATAAATGGATAGAAATGACTCCATCTCCCATCTAGTATGGCTAATGAAATTTATTTTTGTTATGAATAAGTTTAGAAATTTCCTGTAGTTATACAATTTGTTATTATTAATTCCATGCAAAGTTTCAAAATCACTCTCAAATTTAGGGAAATACCTACCAATTTTAGAATCAACATTTTAACCTGTTTTCTGTTAGATATAGAATAACTTTCTGCAGATTGACTCTAGCCCTCTATATTTAAAAGCATATTTCTCTTGCATTCATTTCCACTTCTGTTACAAAACATTTTAGGGCATATTGTCTTGATATGAGTACTGATATTCTGCACCCTTGGGTGCTTGGGTTAACTGGCACAGGGCACGGTAGGATGACTTTGTGGACACCGTTCAATAGTGGGGTGACTAGTATAAATTAAGTATATGTAGAAGTGATTGTAAATTCCATGACTGTATCTTACTTAAGCAAAATTAAATGTTTCATCTCCTCAGCTTTTCTTTAGCTATCTGGGTTCAGTCCCTCCTGTGGCACCAGGGAAGTGAAAATGTCTAAACTTAGTTCAGTTAAAAATATCTGCTGCACATTTTACAAAAACATATTATAATGCTAACCATAATCTTTGGAATTTGGAGGAGGCCTGGAAAAAAATTATGCATCATTAGCCTCACAGCAGTGGACATCTGACAATAACTTTATATTTTGAAGTATTATACAAATATTGTTAATAATGATGATGATAATGATAACAATAACGATGGTCACCTAACATAGAATGTCACCTGGTGACATTTGCAGAAGTTAACAAATGATGTCAAGAACCACACTCAGTTATCTAGCAGTTAGTTGGATGCTAAGTATACTTTCCTCCCTTGAATACTCCTGGAAAGAACCAAATCCCTGTGGTGTGACACAAATCTAAAGGAGGCAGAAAGGAAAGCCATTGGCTTGTATAGTGCTGGCATTCATGTAGAGTTTCCATAAAAAAGGGGGGCTTTCATAAACTAGTCCCAACAATGTGAAGAATTCTGTGGGTGAATTTTGTATTGTTACCATGTGATATTTTAGAAAATATATAATGACAGAAAATAGCTATTAATTCATGAGTGCCTTGAAATAACTTTGCATTTTGGTCATCATAAAAAGACAACGTTTGAACACATCCAGAAATGGTGGTGGTATGTATACACACAAGCAAGAATAATATCGAAGAGATATGGGTAAAAATGAGAATTAACTTGTGTCATATATTGGTACAAATTCCCCAATGTTATGTGTGATTGTGAGATGTATATAAATTGTACCAATAAAGAATTCAGTTTAAAAAAAGAATAATATCAATTCCATTATACAGGTCTACATGTGTTCATAGAACTTTATAAACCCTCATAGTTTCTTAGCTAAACTGACCATTTCAGAGAGAAAACAAAAATGATCTATCACAGTGGTGGCAACCCTGTGGCACGTATGCTGTAGCGGGCACACAGAACCCGCTCTGTCGGCACATGAGCCAGGTGCCCCAGCAGCCGAGCACTGAATAACAGTTGGTTTTCTTTAACAAAAACTTCAGTATTGAGGTTTAATTGTAATGTTGGCACTTTGTGATAAATAAGTGGGTTTGGGGTTCTAGTTTGGGCACTCAGTCTCTAAAAGTTTCTCCATCACTGTCCGATATGTTGGGGGGGGGGTTGTTAGAATTCAAATTCCTATTGAGATTTTTTTTTAAATCTAACATATGCACAGTCACTCCAGGCAATTTAGTTGGTATCAAAAAATACAACACTTAGACTGGCGTGGTGTCTCACGCCTATAATCCCAACACTCAGGAGGCAGAGGCAGGAGGATTGCTGAGTTCGAGGCTTGCCGGGGCTACATAGTGAGTTCAGTGCCAGCCTGAACTACAAAGCGAGACGCTGTCTAAAAAAAAAAAAATGCAACACTTGTGCCGGAGATTTAGCTCAGTGGTTCCAGTGCCTGCCTCGCAAGGGCAAGACCCTGAGTTCGATCCCGGTAACCACATACAATGCTGGGCATGGTGACTCACGCCCACTGCAATCAATACTACATACCACAGTGCTGGGTCTGGTGGCTCACACCTGTAATCCCAGCACTTGGGAGGCAGAGGCAGGAGGACTGCTGAGTTTGAGGCTTGCCTGGGCTACATAGTGGGTTCAGGGCCAGCCTGAACTACAAAGCGAGACCCTGTCTCAAAAAAAAAAAAATACAACACTCAAACTATCACGGAAGACATCTTCAGCCCTGAATGGCTCGCTTCTAGCTCGTCTGAGAACCTCCTAACTAACTACTGATTTAACATTTTATGGGAACGTATCCTCATTACTCTTTCTCCCATGTCTCCTAGTGCTTCAAACCTCAAATGAGGCATTTGAAACAGTAACTTCTAAGACCTGGCCCTTCTTCCTCAACTGAACGTTTGGTAACAGTTTTTAGCCACATTGTCTTAAGCAACCCAAGTAAATAAATTGTTTTGTTTTACTTGTCCTCTGGAAATTCTTATCTTGGAGTATTCTGGTTATAATTTCCTTGACCCCCATGAGTGAAGACTGAATAAGAAGGCAAGTCCACCATGTCCTTAAGGTGGGCCTGAGGCAGTTGTAAGTTTCCCAGGTCACAGTCTTCACCCTGTCATGTTTACAGGATTCTTATCACTTCTCTGAGGGGATGGCCTCAAACCATGATATTGTAGTTTGTCTGATTTTTGGCAGTTCCTGAACTCTCATTCCTTGCGTTGGATGTGGTGGTCATATTCACTCATCGGCAGTAACTACACTGTAAATGCTTCATTTACTTTGAAGTATTACTTGTCCTAAATCCTGTATGGGACCCTTGGTTATTCACCATAGTCCAAACCAACCATTTTCCTTCAGATAATAGTGTATCTGCTTAGATATGGTGCACTTGGAGGATAACTGGCCTCTGGGAATCATGCCCTTCCACTGTCTGCCTCCCCATGATGCTAGGCTGACCTATTGTTCCTTGTTCACTGATTTGCATAGCAGAAGCCCGATAAGCTGCAACGTAAACATGACAAATTTGGACATTTGTCTTTATTCAGTCACCTGTGAATCTGTAGCTGTTTAATCTGTTAGCCTCACCTTGTTGACTAGATTATGGACTCTGTAAGGAAAGGAGCCATGATTCTTGCTCATATTTTTCCATATCTTGGACACATAATGAATATTAGCCCTTTCAAATATTAAGAAAATAACTCCATTTTTTGGAAAGAATGCATCAAGATAGCCAACTAGAGATATAATAGGGTTGAAGATGAGCAGCACTTTAATAGGGATTCACCTTTAGGTCCTCTATGTCTCCTGCATTTAGATGGGACACCATTAAGAAGTCATATGCATACATAGAGTATAGGCAAAAGAGCAGGTGACTTAGTATGTGACTTTGCTGCCTGGTAGTAAAAGATGTGAATTCTGGATTGAGTTCCCAGCCTTGTCTCTTTCTGGCTGTAGATATGTAGTAAAGCCATTTCTTCTCTTCTTACCTTATTAATCCATGAAATTGGGAATAGTATTTACCACAGTATACTTTTGTGATGATTAAATGAGATGGTGCAGTCAATGCTCAGAGCAATGCTTGATCCCCAGTGATGCTCCGTTAAGGGAGCCTTTCACACTGCCACTTCTTTGTAGCATGGGGCCAGAATGAACCATGAATTTTAATACATGGGTAATATGTACCAAAGAGGCAGGTTAAAATAAAATAACGTTATACTGAAATAGTAGGAAAGAAGCCTATGATATAGCGTCATGAATTTAGTGATCTTATGTTGTTTTCTTGAAAAAAGCTGAATGTATTTTAAGTGTCCCCATGAACAAAATAACTGTGTGAAGTGTATATTTTGATGAGATACATTTAACCATTCCAATGTATATGTCTATTCATATATGAGTATACTTCAAAATATGTTGTGATATATTCAAATTTATGTCAATATAGATATTCTAATGAAGGGCCAGAGATTTAGCTCAGTGGTTTCAGTGCCTGCCTCTCAAGCGCAGAATCCTGAGTTCAATCCCTGGTAACCACATACAGTGCTGGGTGTGGTGACTCTTGCCTACCAGCAATCAGTACCACACATCATACTGCTGGGCATGGTGGCTCATGCTTGTAATCCCAGCACTCAGGAGGCAGAGACAGGAGGATTGATGAGTTGAGGCTTGCCTGGGCTACATAGTGAGCTCAGGGATAGCCTGAACTACAAGGCAAGACCCTGTCTCAAAAAAAAATTCTAATGAAAATCATAAAAATACCAACTAACCTTTCTGAGCATTTATCCTATGCTGCCTCAATTTCATATTGTTGAAAAAGTCCATAGGCCAATTCTGCTTATGGAAGAAATGCATGTGCTGGATAATAGATTGAACTCCATACCTTTTTTTTTCTTTTGGTAGTATGTGGATTTTTAACCTGAAAATTTACTTTAAATCTGATACATTTTACCCTGAAAATACAGTATAGTTTTATTGTTTCACTACCTTACTTACTTAGTGAAAAATAATTTTATAGTGATTACCAAGATTAAAAGCAAAACCTAGAATATAGCTTTTTACATATAAATTCAGTGAAGGAACACTTAGAAGCAATTTTTATAACTCTAAGAACAACATTTTCTGTATTTACCTATGTAACTTTCAAATTACTAGAGAGATAAGTAAACAGTTGCTAAGGAAATGAGCTACATAACAGAACTGAGCTTAAAATTAAGCTGACCTTCCTCAACCTTGGATATCTGTTGCTTCCTCAGTTTATGAGTAGTTCTCAAGGAGAAACAGAAAAAAGAACCCTCATTTCTAGGTAAAGAAGTCTGAAAGACTATTTCCTTCCTTTATAAACCGCACCCTTCCAAATGAACTTCCAAAACAGCTTCTTTTCTTCATCCCTAGAGCCCTTTTGGTGTGTTTCCTGACTGACAGTTTTGTTTGGATTTCGATTCCCATCATTAACTTTCCTTCAATATATATCATATTATATGGATGTGCCCTCTGGGTTTTACAATATCATTTGTAGAAAGTCTTAGTGTGGCAGTGAACATGGATACAATGTACAGAGGAAAGGATAAGCACAGGCTTATTTCCATTGGTCTCGGATCTCAGGAAGAGGGAAGTAGAGGCAAAGATACTAGGCTAGTGAGGCAAAAGATTCAAATCAGAAGAAGAAAAGGGAGATTCCAGGAATTTTCTTTCCTAGTATAAGTTACAGGATATTATACAAATCATTGAATCTCTCTGGGCTTTATATTTTCCCTCTGCTATAGGTAGGTGATAATATTTACTTCAATTCATAGTTTTGCTGTGAGCATCCTGTATGTTTCACCTCTCTCATGCTTCACATTCAATTAATCATCTAATCTTGACTGTTTTATGTATAAAGTATTTCTGCCTTTCTCCATTCCTTTTGATTCCTCATAGCAATCCATGTAACATCCTCTATATTTGATACCTGGATTACTTTAATTACATCAAATTTACTGTGAAGTATTTAAAAAGGAAATAGACTTTTTATAGTTCTTCTGGTCAAAAGATGGATTCTATTTTCTCCATCCTTGAATTTAAATTGGCTTCATGATTTGACTGGGCCAAAGAAATAGGGCAAAAGTGACATTGTGCAACTCCTGAGCTAGGCTTTAGAAGACTGTAGCTTGAGCTTTTATTTAAACTTGTGTTACCTTGAAAGTCACAGTTCTCTTAATTTTCTATCACTGTTGTAGCAAATGATTACAAAATTAATGTCTTAAAAACCCACAAAGTTTATCTTATAGTTTAGGAGAAGCAAGAAGTCTAACATAAGTCTCATTGGTTTAAAGTTAAGGTATTAGCAAGGTTGGGTTTCTTCTGAAATGTTTGTGGAGGTAAACATTCTCTTATTTTCTATCTTCTGTGGGCCATTTGTATTCCTGGCACATGGCCCCTTCCTCTAGCTTCAAAACAACCATGTGCAGGCTCATAAGTCTTGTCTCCAAGTTTCTCACTTCTGCTCATGTTGTCACATCTCCTTCTCTCTGTCTCTGAAGAGGATGCTTGTGATCAGATTAGACTCACCTGTATGTCCAGCATAATCACCCCTTCTCCAGATACTTAATAAATTGCCAATGCTGTTTTAAAACTATGTAAGCTAATACATACTCAAGTTCTGCATATTAAGACATGGACCAATGGGGGAAGCTACTATTCTATATGCCATACCATATGAAGGATGATGGGATAGTCCTTTTTAAATATAAAAAACGCCAGGACAGATGCTTAGGGAACAATTCGCATAAATAGCCATACTTGTGGATAGGACTCTAGAAGAAAAAGAACAGAGTAGAGACTAACTTACTGATTCACAAAATCTTGATTTTAGATAATTATACTACATTGTTCTTTCTGCATCCAGGTATACTGTCTGTTCAATTTCATTTCCAATCTGTATGAGAGATGGCTTTCTAAAAATGCAATTCTGGGTAACAAAGGCAAAGTGAGTGGCATCGCAATCCCAGACACAAAATTATATTACAAAGATACAGTGATAGAAACAGCATGATACTAGCACAAAAGCAGACATGAGATTCAGTAGAACAGCATAGAGGATACAGAAAAAAACCTCAAACACTTTCAACTATTTAATCTTTAATAAAAGGACCAAAAACCTACACTGGGAGAATTAGACCCTCTTTCTTAAATTGGGCTGAGAAAACTGGATATCAATGTGCAATAGATTGAATATAGATCCTTCTCTCACGATGTACTACAGTTATGTATGTCTGAGTTCTACAAGTTAGACTAGAAACACTTAAGCTACTGGGAGACAAAATAGGTAAAAATTGTGAAATCATCTGCATAAGCAAGAACTTTCTGAATAGAATCCTGGTAGCACAGAAAACAGTGGCAAGAATCAACAAATGAGATCATACCAAATTAAAAATCTTTTGCAAAGCAGAAGAAACAACTGACAGAACAAAGAAAACCTACAGAATGGTACCAATTTGCCAGCTGTACCTCAGAAAAAGGACTAATATCTAGAATATATAGAGAACTCAAGAATTAGCCCCTAAAATAAAAGAACCAATAAAAAAATCAGCCAGTCAAATGAAGACACTTCACAAAGAAATGCAAATGGCCAATAACATATGCACAAATGTTCAGCAACACTAGCTGTTAGAGAAATGCAAATTAAGGGAATGGGGGAAAATAAGAATTAAATCGAGTCATATACTGGTACAAATTCCCAATATTGAGTGTGATCATGATGTGTATATTCAATGTACCAACAAAGATAAAAATAAACTTAAAAAACAGAAACAAAAAACACTGGGGTTGCATCTTCCTATGAAAAGAAAGGCCACCATCAGGACACTAAATACTAACAAATGCTGATGTAACTGCAGGGAAGAAGGAAATCTTCTCTGGTCTTTGTGGAAATGTAAACTGATGCAACTACTGGGAAATCACTATGGAATTTCTCAAAAAATGAAAACTACACATTCCACTTGAGCCAGCTATTCTGCTTCTAGTATCTTCCCCAGAGTTAGAAACATCATGTTACAGTGTTACATGCATACCCATGTTTATAGCAATACAATTCAAAATATTTAAATACTGGAAGGATCCTTATGTCCATCAACACATTCATGGACAGCAAAATTATTTATACTCAGTGGAGTACTACTTTGACATAAATAATTACTACTCTTAGGAAAATGGATCCATGTTGAGAGCGTGGCTTGAAATGAAATATCTCAGATACATAAGCTTAAACATTTCATGCATTTCTTATATGGAAAACACAAAATATAAATAAAGAACAAAGTAAAAGATAGATAATAGAAAGTCGGAAGATAGCTATTTCGCCAAGAGGAAGACCAAGATATGGAAGAAGGGAGAACACAGGTGAAGGAAAGGGGATGAAAAAAGGAATTATGATATGTTATGTACATGTACTAACTCCACACAAGTAAAGTGAACATTATATACTTCAAACATGTACTAATAAAAAATAAAACACAGTTCTGATTATGTTAGTCCCAATTATGGGACTGACATATTATATGCGTGTACTAACTCCACACAAGGAAAGTAAACATTATATACTGAAAACATGTACTAATAAAAAATAAAACACAATTCTGACTATGTTAGTCCCAGTTATCTGATTATGTTAGTCGCAATTCTGACTGTTAGTCCCTGACTGTATGATTGATAGGATTGGTTTTCTAAATAAAGTTAAAATTGCTTGGCTTTCTCTAACCCCACCCTGTCCATTTCTCATTTCTTTGCCCAACATTCATTTCTTTGAAATGTATACTTCTGAATCATTGAACTGCTAGCTCTTAAACCATGTATTGCTTTGTGCTTGTCTGGAAGCCTATCTGCTTCCTCCCAACTGGGAACTAAAAGCCATGAACATTGCTTTCCTTATATATGTATTTAAAGCATTTACAAGTACCTGGGATATATTAGCTCTCAATTAGAAATTATTGAATACACCAATACAAGAATGAAGAATTTTTTAGTTTTCAGAAAGTTTAAAGTTTTTTTTTTTTTTTGGTTTGTAGAATATGTCAATCAAGTTAATTCCAGGTGAAACTCTCCAAATAACTAGTGAACATCTCATTCTACTAGTACTTGCTATGTATAAAATTATGGGGAGGCTACTGTGTTCTTTCACCATTGAGCCTGTTTCATTTTTCTAACTTTAATGCATGTAAAACCTTGCTACCTTTTGCATTTGTTCTGACCAATTCTTTTTTTCAGGACAGAAAGAATCTAGAAACTACCTTTATAAGTGAAACCATCACTCCAACACCCAGTAACATATTTTGGTGTAGCCAGCCAGCAGAAGTGGGCCCTTTTGTGCTCTCTCTCTATCTCTCTCTCTCTCTCTCTCTCTCTCTCTCTCTCTCTCTCTCTCTCTCTCTCTCTCTCTCTCTCTCTCTGTCTCTGTCTCTTTCTCCCCATCCCTCCTTGCCTCCCACCCCCCTTCTCCCTCCATTCCTTTCTCACACTGGAATATTAACTCAAACCAAGATAGAATGGTTAATTTTTCTTCTTCCTTTCCTCTGTCTCTCCTCTAGAAAATCTCTAATTCCCTTTGTGCCCTTTCCCTCCCTAGGACAGACTTTCATCTGTCAGAAGGCTCAAACCCTTTTGGGTTATCAGGAAGATGCAGGGAACTCAAGGGTGGTAAATTTAATGGAAACTGGGGAACTCAGGAAGGTTTTTCATGGTTCCAGGAAGTTTCCTATTGTGTTCTGTCATATGGGAGGGCCAAGGGGAAATACATGGCCTCTGTGTTTTTCCCAACCAGTAAGAGACCCACAAGTCTGCCTCAAGTTAATCTCCCCTATTCTTTCTTCTCTTTCCTGTTTTAGCCACTCAAAGTATCTGTCACTGAAGAGCAGCCAGAAATCCTGTTGGTAACAGTCTCAGAACAGTTCATCGAGTTTAGTATTCTTTTTTCCCCCTCACAAGTTCTCTAGAGTACTTTGCTCAGTTTTCTTACGCTTTTGGGAAAAATAGCTATTGGTAACATCATTTCCTGTTCAAATAGCTAGCCACTTTCTTTGTTCAAAGTCTCATTTGTGCTGTTCACATAGATAACATTTTATCTCTGGGTTTCTTCAGTGAGATAGTCTTTCAAGGCCTTGTTACATACCAGTCAACCTTTCCACCATGATAGGTATCTTGGTTTATCACATGAGTTATTTGCCCCAGTTGGTTATTTGACTTGTCTCAAGGACTGGCCATTTTGTTTCATCAAGTGGGTTGGTCATTTTAGTTCCTGCTGTGGGTCAGATGCATGAAGTTAGCTGTGTCTGTCTGTCATTTTTTTTGGTCATGTGAATCTGCCATGTTCTTTAATGCCTCTTTGACATTTTCTCTTTCTTTCTTTCTTTCTTTCTTTCTTTCTTTCTTTCTTTCTTTCTTTCTTTCTTTCTTTCTTTCTTTCTTTCTTTCTTTCTCTCTCTCTCTCTCTCTCTCTCTCTCTCTCTCTCTCTCTCTCTCTTTCTTTCTTTCTTTCTTTCTTTCTTTCGACAGGGTCTCACTTTGTATTTCAGGCTGGCCCTGAGCTCACTATGTAGCCCAGGCAAGCCTGGAAGTCAGCAATCCTCCTGTCTCTGCCTCCCCAGTGTAATCCCTCCCCAGTGGGATTACAGGCGTGAGCCACCACACCCGGCACTGTGGTATGTGGTATGATTACTGGTGGGAGTGAGTCACCAGCCCAGCATTGTATGTGGTTACCAGGATCGAACTCAGGGCCTTGCCCTTGCAAGGCAGGCACCAGAACCACTGAGCTAAATCTCTGGTCCTTGTTTTCTTCTTTTAATTTGCCTCAGGGTCACCAGGAAATCTCACCCTTTCGGACATAAGGTAAGCATGAGATTTGAGGGAACAAATGAGCCTCGACCCCTTTTCCCTTTTGAATTGGGTTAGATCCCCTCATTGTTTCTTCAATTAAGGTGAGTTTTTAAATTCAGGTGAGTTTTTAAAAATATATATACCTGAAGGCCAGGAAAGCTCAACTCAGATGGCTTTGAGCATGCAAAAGTGGAACCATCCATGTTTTTCAAACTCCTTTTTCTTTTTTAAGAGGTTTCTATTTCCACTGCTTTAAACAAGGTAAACTAGGGAAAGGTGAGACAAGGGTGCAGGATGGCTGCTCATGATACTCTGTGTAAAGAAGGTGGAATGAAATCCCTCATGTCCAGGATGATATGGCTGTTTATCTCTGGAAAGACCCAAGAGCTGCAGTTTATTTTTCTGTTTGTATATTACTTTTTTATTAGTATATGTTTGCCATAAAAATTATCATATTTGTCATAAGGAATTTGTAGCTGCATATATCATAATTCTTTTTTTTCCATCCCCTCCCCTCCCTTCAACCCTTCACCACCTGCCATGTACAAAAGCTTTGTTTCCATTTTTTCCCTTCCACTGTCTTTGTAAATCCCCTTTCTCTTCTTTCCCTTCTCCCTCCCTCCCCCTTCCCTTGTTCCCTTCCCATTGGAACATGTCCTTCCTATCTCCCAATACCTATCTTCTGTTTTGCTCATTTTACCCTTTGAGCTTCTCACATAAGGGAAGCAATGTGGTGTTTTAACTTTTGTTTCTGAGTTTTTTCACTTAAAATTGTGTTTGCAAGGTGTATCCATTCACTTAAAATCACATTGGAAAGACAGATGTACACCCTTGTTCATAGCAGCTCAGTTCGTGATAGCTCAATCTTGGAAACAACCCAAATGTCCATCAACTGGAGAGTGGACAAAGAAGATGTGTTTTTTTAAAATATAAAATGGAGTATTATTCTGCCATAAAGAATGAAAGATTCATTCATTCATGTGCAAATGGATACACCTGGAGAACACACTAATAAGTGAAATAAATAGATCACAGATAGGCAAATACCAGATCTTTTCTTTGATATGAGCACCTGTAGATACAAATGAGTTCTAGAAAGTATGACAGTTTTTGTAGAATGGGAAGTTTCCAAAGGAAATATGGTGTGGGAATGTAATGAGGGGAAGGAATAAATATGATTCTGGAAGAAAATAAAAGAGCATGTATATAGGGGGTGGGGAGGTGTGGGTGGGTAGGAATATGGGTAAAAATGAGAATTAACTTGTGTCGTATATTGGTACAAATTCCCCGATGTTATGTGTGATTGTGAGATGTATTAAATTGTACCAATAAAAAATTTTTAAAAACTGATATTAAGTAATATCATGGTGGGAAAAATTTTTAAAAGGTCAAGTATTTTAGAAGTTCATCTATAAAGATGTAACAAGTTTTCTGACTTTAGGTTTATTCTCCCAAATGAGAGGGGGGAAAAAAATAGTACAACATGCTGGTCTGTTCAGATACTTCAATTTTCACACACACACACACACATAATTGAATTTCCATTTGTGTGACTCTTTAGCTTATAACTATGCAGAATAAGCCTCCAAGTATGGAAATATTTTTATTTGATGGTTTCAATTATGCCTTATAAACTACAGGTATCACTTAATATAACCTTAGCTGTTTTTGAGAAATATGACAATCTAATTGCTTAAATCCATTAATATTTTATTAGATATTTAATGTAACAAATTACATTAAAATCGGTAGTTTAAATTAACATGTATTATTTCAGTTTCTGTTGGTTAAGAATTTGTGAATGGCTTAGCTGTGTGGTTCTGGCTCAGTATCTCTCAGGAGGCTCCAATCAACATGCTGGGTGAGGTTATACTTTCTGAAATCATAACTAGGGCTTCAGGATTCTCTTGCAGCTGAATCAGTTACATAGCTGTTAGCACAAGCCTCTATTTCTTGCCATGATAAATGTCTCCATAAGCTATTTGAATGTCTTAAGACATGGCCACTAATTCCCCTGGGAGTGAACATTCTAGAGTGAAGAAGTCACAGTACCTTTTATGATCTAGTCTCTAAGGTGACACACCACTTCTTATACTTCATGTATTAGAAGTGATAAAAAGGCCAACGGAGACTCTGAGGCAGTTATGGCAAGCCTTCTAGAGCTTTCAGTCATACAAACATCCCACTGCGGCACACGTGCCATGAAGTCATCAGCACTGTTGTAAGGGAAGAAAGTCAGTCTGCGACTCTGACAGAAGGAGTTTCCAAAGAAATTGTGAAAAGTTTGGAGAAGTACCAGCGTAGCCAATTCTAGTTTATATTGGTATCTTTTTGTATGCTCAGGTGATAAAATTCACAGCAGTCACACATCAGATATCAGTAAGACAGAATTCAATTCATCAGCACAAAGTTCAGTGTCACCCTAAGAATGAAAAACATGAAATTTGAAATCTGTGGCCAGAGATTTAGCTCAGTGGTTCCAGCACCTGCCTAGCAAGCACAAGGTCTCTGGTTAGATACCTGCTAACCACATACAACAGTACAGGGCGTGGTGACTCAAACCCACCAGCAATCAGTACCACATACCACAATGCTGGGTGTGGTGACTCCTGCCTGTAACCCCAGCAGAGGTAACTCCCTGTAACCCGGGAGGCAGAGGCAGGAAGATCGCTGAGTTCGAGGTTTGCCTGGGCTACATAGTGAGCTCAGGGGCAGCCTGAACTACAAACGAGACCCTGTCTAAAAAAACAAAAACAAAAACAAAAAAAAAAGGCTTGGAATTTTATAAGTGAAGCTGGTGAGATCTCTGCCTAAGGCATGGAGTCACTGGATAAAGAGATGCTGTGGGTACAGTACCTACAGTAATTAGCATAGGAGTCTCATAAACATCATAGCAAGAGTTTTAGATGGACCTACAGCAAAAACATATGATGGCAATAAAATATTTGTCATTGGCTCTGGTAGAAAATAAAGGATATAGCAGGAGGATCCGAGAAAAAATGAAATGATAGAGAAATGATCAAAATATTGAAGATTTTGCTAAAATAAAGTCTCTGCAAGTACCAGTAAAATATGGTTTAGAATTTTACAGTGTATTTAGACAACTAGCTCGTAATGTAATCATTTATTTATACTCCTGCCTTTCTTTTTACAATGTAATGAATCTAATTAAATACCCTAAATGGAACTATGCCATAAAGGGTAAAACATAATTTGAGAATCCTTATCTTTATTAAAGGAAAGAAATAAAAATGAGAAAATATGCACTGATATTTGTGAATTATTTTTCAACTACCTTTAGAGGGAATTTCCTTGAAGCAACTCAAATTTAAAGAAAGAAGAATGTCTTCCTAATTCTTTCTCTTTTGAAAGTGGTAAGCTGCTCCATGAATCAGCTCATAGAAATTAGGTACCTGAACAGCATTATGTCATTTAGTATTTAGGGTTCTCAGAACTACCTAGATTGGATCTCTCAGCAGAAGCAAAAGCTTGGATTATGCCAGGTACCATAGTGTATAGCTGTTATCCCAGCTACTTCGAAGGCTGGAGCAGAAAGATTGCAAAGTTGAACCTAGCATGGATATCTTAACAAGAAGTGCTCTAAAAAAAAACATTAAGATTTAAAAAGGCTGGGGGTATAGCTTCATGGCAGGTTGTTAGTTTAGCATGCACAAGACCCTGGGTTGAATCCCTAATACCAAACAAAAAGCAAAAGAAAAACGTGAAGTATTTCTCAGATTGAATTCTTCATGCAAAAGGATATTTTCTTCTTGAAAACAGATATATATATATATATATATATATATATATATTTATAGAATATTGAGACATGAATGATAATAATATATTTCACATGTGATAGGATCATTGTTGGTTCATTCCATTTGGCAATTATGAGTCATTTCACAATCTCATTGTACACAGGCTGCTACTGCCACCAACATTAACATCTTGAAGTAGCAACATTTCACCGGTGTCTTAGCTACTTTTCTCATTGATGGGACAAAACACTTGACACCTAAAAGCTACAAAACGTAAAGGTTTATTTACCTCACAGTTTGTAGTCGTTTCAGCCCATTGTGGCAACCTGACACAAAAGCATGGCAGAAGAGAAATGGTCCGTGGCAGAGCAAAGAGGAATTAAAAAAAAAAAAAAAAAACAGAAACAGCAAGCAGCAAGCAGCAAGTGGTTGAGCCTGCCTTCTTTCTGTTCATTTATATTCCATACAGGCTATCAGATGCATTTTGGGTGGTGTCCGCAACAGCCAGGGTAAGCCTTCCCATTATAACACCCAGAACTATGCTAAATCAATCAGGGGATTACTTTGGTACCACACACTCTTGGTCCTAGTATCAAATTCCCTAGGTCCAACCAGTTCCAAAAGGCCCTACCTATGGGGACATGAGACTTTAGGGAGACATCCAGATATAAGCCATATGACCAGCATATTAATTACACTTGGGAAATGTGGTTTAAGATTACATAAATAACCAACAAGTAGAATAGATTTATTTTCCTGAATATTTACTCTATGCAGTTTTTCATGGGAAAAGATGAGTCTTGTGGTTTAATAGTTCACATAAACTAATAGTATTTTGATTTAAGTGCTAAGTGGTCAGCTGCATTATAATAAAATATACTTAATTCTATTCTACAATGCCATTTTCTTTGTTGATGTCTCTAAACATAATGGCTTCTCACTTTATAAGAGTAATAAGAATGGTGATTAAGATACCATTTATTCAAGTCTCTTAATACACCATTACAGGCTAAACTCTCTACTGGGAGTTTGAAGTGAAGTGGGACATATGTTTCAAATTCAGTGTACTGTATTGTTAAGTAAGGAAGATCTTTACAGTTTAGAGACAGGTGAAAATTGTTTGCTATATTTTCTGGGACAACTTAAAAGAGAACTCTTTATGAATTAATTTGGAAAAATTAAATAGAACACTTATCCTTACTGCAGTGGAGAGTAGACACAAAGAATTTGTTACGCCAATATCTGAAAATGGCTGAAAGTATAATTAGGCTTAAGGAAAATTCAGAGTAAATTTCTGGATGAGACTCATAATATAGTAGTTACTATCCTGTCACTGGGACCAAGCACCTGACACCTGTGACTTAGGTAAGAAGAGGTAATTTTGTCTTGTGGCTTCCGTAGATTTTCCAGAGAAATCATTGTAAGAATGCATGGCAAAGGGAAGCTGCTCCACTCAACAGTAAACAAGGAGCATAGGGAGAAGGCAGAAAGTGGAGAAGACAGCACTTCTGGTCAGGTCCTCAGAGAATCATTTCCACTGAGTGCACCACACCTCCTAACAGAGTATTCAGCTACGAAGTCAACAATGGGTTATTCCAGTGATTCAGTAGTCTTGCAAAAGCTCCACTTCTGGATCATGAGATTTTTAAGGAGATATTCTAGATCTAAACCATAACATGTAATAAACTGAGAACTACAAGGAAGGAAAAGAGATAGCCTTAATTTTTGAAGTTGATATCACAGATGACACCATTCTACCATAGCCATACAAATTCATCTTCTTGTCAAGACTAGCATGAGTGGTGTGCATGTTGTGTGTGTGTGTGTGTGTGTGTTCCAATATGTGGGTTTGAGAGTTGTAATGCTGATAGTCACAGTTGTAGTCATAGTAATCGGGGTGATGGTACATTTTTGTGAGGCCTATAAATATGACAAGGAGGGAATTTATCCCATCTGCAAAAGTCAAAAGGAATGTAAAATTGTTTGTTCTAATTAGGTATAAGTTACCTATGTGTAGTCCATAAGTGTGGACAAGTCAAAAGTAGAACAAAACAATCCTAAAGAGTGAGCTACTGCCTTCTTTAGAACCAAGTATGAAGGTATCTTATAAAGTTAATTCCAAGACTGCTGGCTTAAAAGACAGGAGTCTGTGCTATTGTTCATAAAACTTGTCATCTATACTGTGAAAGGACAAGGGAAAGTAGAAGGACCTCATGAACAGAAAGGTATTGCCATAAAGGCCTCTAGAAATCATAGCACTTCTAAATAGGTACGAAAGAAGCAGTGGGTTAGGTTCTATGTCTCTTTTTTTTTTCAAGAACACAAAACAGAAATAAGATAGATACTAAAAAATGTGTACATGTATGTGTGTGTATGTCTATATATAATCACACACATGCACACATAAAATGTGTTCAGAATTTTTTTCTTTTCTCTTGAATAGCATTAAAACTAATAAATATGATATCTGAAGGCTTGTTATTAAGGTATGGTGGTTGCTTTCTTCCCATCTGTTTCCCCTCCAGTCCATACAAAAAAATAAAAGTCAGCACACAGACAAGTGTAACTCACCTCCTTCTCTCTTTACCCTCTAATTTCTGCCCTTGAAAACAATGAAACAATTTAGAAATACAAAAAGTTGAAATTAAAAGACCTGGTTCAATATCTCAACTCAGACAAAAACCTGAAAAATACAATGGTAAAAAGGTGCTATCAGATACACCACATTGATACCAATGATCTCAATAACAATTAGGGCAATTAAAACCCAGAAGGGGGGGGCTGGAGGTTTAGCTCAGTGGTTCCACTGCCTACCTAGCAAGCTCAAGGTCCCTGGTTTGATACCTGTTAACTACACACAACAATACCAGCTGTGGTAACTCACACCCACCAGCAATCAGTACCACACACCACAGTAATCCCAGCACTTGGGAGGCAGAGGCAGGAGGATTGCTGAGTTTGAGGTTTGCCTGGGCTACATAGTGAGCTCAGGGCCAGCCTGAACTGTAAAGTGAGACCCTGTCAAAAAAAAAAAAAAAAACTCAGAAGGGAATGGTGATAATATTGCCATACTTTCTACTGTCTAATTCATCATATTTAGAAGAACCTAGATTATGGCTTAAATATTAAACAGACTCCATCAAAACTGGATTCTATTCAGTACTTGACACTGAAATACTACCAATAATTGTCAAATAATCAGAGTTTCTTTATAACACTTTTGCAGCCAAACAAATCCATTGGAATACAAGGACAGCACATTGCCTGGACAATGACAAAAAGCCCAGCAAGCCAAAAGTCACAAAATAATTTGTAATATAGAAAACACTGTCAGAATTAGAACAAAAATGCTTCCTTTGTAATTAAAGCGAGTACAAATGTATACAGAAACGGATAGGGTGGTATGAAATGGGGTGTGCTGTACTGCAGTGAAGGAAGTGAAATGTCTCTAAAATACACACACACACATTGAGGTTGTGCATCCTGATTTACCTGATTGTAAAACCGATTTACTACCTTAAGATACATCCTTTTCCTCTATACAGAAAAGTGATATTTGGACATCTGCTAGGAAAAGAACCGTAGACTAAGACCAGAAGTATGATCTAATGTTACTTTCCTTGTGTTGGGCTTACAGAAAAAGAATCATAGAGATACAATTCTAACAGGCATGATGAAAAGGTATCAGCATGCCTGTCATATTCAAAAAGCTATGATCTCAGAACTACATGAAGATTTTACCCCATTTGAATCAGTTCTAAAACTTTGTGAAAGCTCCACGTTTTTCTGAGGTTATCTTAGCAACATTATCTCAGACTTTTTATGTAATTGAGGCAGTTGTGCTAGAAAGAAAAAAAGAACTAAGCTGAAGAGTGATTTGTGCCTAAGTCTTAAGGACTTTCTAAATTCATTTTATTTCAGCCCAAATTTCGATGAGAAGAAATGAGGTTTTATTTCTGAGAGTCATAATAGTACATTCTAAGATGCAAGAAAATAAACTATTCTAAATTAAAGTCTATAAATTAAAGAAACATGACCTTGTATGTATTGTTATATCAAAAGAACAATAGAAATATCTTTGTTTGAAAATAGATGTTGATATATAAACAATGAAGAAGGGCAAGAAGAGAAGAGTGAGACTTTTGAAGTATGTAATGAGGAAATATTCTAATTCTAAGTAGTCAGACAGGACCATATTTGTTAAAGCTTCCTAGTCATGCATGTTGTCAATTTGTTGATATGTTCTATATTAATCCTGGATAGGCAAAATATTTAAAAAACATTCTTCATTCCATATTTAAAACCTCATGTTTATCAGAATAAGATAAGAGATCAGAAAAAGTAAAAGAGCAGTAGAATATGAGACTATGGAATATTGACAATGAGAAGAAACAAATGACCTAAAAGGAAAAACAGCTCTTGTTCCCCACTTAAATAGAGAAAAAGAAGATTAATTAGTACCTTCTACTGGTGTCCGGAAATATTGGTAGGAGTTTATATTTCACAAAATTCTTCTGGATTGAAGAGTTCAAAAGTTTTTAATACTAAGTTTCCAGCATCACCTCAAAGGACAGCTAACTCACAACTAAACCACTGAATTCCCAGGTTTGCTTTTGAGATTCCTGTGGCTTCTTGTTGATCCCTGAATCACTTTGGGCACATTTATCATTTGTGACACTTGAATTCTAAAACATAAGGTGTGTGTGTGTGTGTGTGTGTGTGTGTGTGCGCGCGCGCGCACATTTAGAATAAAAATAAGGCCTCAAAATCAGTTTTGAAGAAGACTAATATTCAGACTTATCTTCCCTGCTTCCACGACATGATATGCAGTTAAAAATATGTACATATGCAAAGTCCTGAGTGACTTTGTTTCTCTCAAATCAAAGCAATTAAATCTCCAAGCGGGAGCACTATTTGTTTTTTGTTTTTTTGTTTGTTTGTTTTTTGTTTTGAGACAGGGTCTCGCTTTGTAGTTCAGGCTGGCTCTGAGCTCACTATGTAGCCCAGGCAAGCCTCGAACTCAGCAATCCTCCTGTCTCTGCCTCCCGAGTGCTGAGATTACAGGCGTGAGCCACCACGCCCAGCAGGGAGCACTATTTTTAACAATTGGAAGATACAACTTCGATATAATTTCCATGTGAATAATACTTGTTTGAGAGTAAGGTAGGAAACAAAATTTTTTCTCATCTTTTTCTGTTTTTAGATCATTATACTTCCAAGAAAATAATCACACTCCTGTCTTAGTAGTACTGTCTTAGTTTTCTCTCATTCCTGAGACAAAATATCCAACACTCTTAGTTAAAGGGGCAAGGTTTTTATGGTTTATAGTTCACAGAAGTTCAGTTCTTAATCAGCTGGATCCAAAGCAACAAGGCATATGGCAAAGAAGCATTGAACAGGAGAAACAACATGGCACAAAAAAGCAGCAAAAGCAACGAGAGACTTTACCAGCATCTTTCTGTCCCTCTTATCCCATCCAGACTACCAGGATTAGGCCAGCATCAAACCAGTCACTCACATGTCGAGCTTTAGTAATTACACACCTTTATTCCAGCATCACCCATTCCAGATTCAGCCACCTCTAAAAAAGAAAGCCCCACCTCATGGGCATAATGCTTTGGGTAGATATCTAAACACAAACCATATCAACTACTATATGAATCATTTAAAGAAAATAATTCTAGCAGGAAACAAAGAATAGGAAAAGGGAATGAAAAATGCACAAAATAATGAAGAAGCACATAAAGTCACATAGTCTGAGATGCATAAATAGTTATATTAGATTTGGTTTAAGTGTCTTTATCAGAATTCCTAAACTCATAATTTTTAAAAATTATCCATGCTGCACACCTGCAAAATACCATTACTGTGCCACACAATAGATAGAAATTTTGCTTTTCAGAGTCACAAATTATTTTTCTTATCCTGTTGTGTTATACTCTAATTTTAGACCAGGTATAAGGAAGAAGAAGGAAAATCCAAGTTGCCACAAAAGAAAAAAGAAAGAAAAGACCCTGAAATCCAAAGGAGGATGAGAAGTGCAATTAGAGTGGGAAGAGAAAGGTGGAAAAGAGCCTGTAATTCATTAAAAAATTACACATATCTACTTCCTAAAACAAACAGAATACATCATATAATATTAATATATACTGATAAAATATAATAATACTAAACAAAAGGAAGTTATTTTTTAGTGACTAAGAAACTATTATTTCTCAATTTCCATACTACACAATAATATTCAGTTGAGTACCATGTTGATATTGTTCCTTTTGGCTTATTTAACATTTGCTTTGTTCACTGACATTTACTTATGTTCCTTTACAAATGTACATTTATTTTTGTATTCCAACCTACATACTGAGATGAAGGAGTATTTTCCCCTTTTATTTTAACAGACTATAACATGCTATCAGTATATAATACATGCCCAATAAATTCAGTATTAGACAGTAAAGTGATAATATACCACTTCTGTTACAAGATACAAGTTTATCTGATTCTCATTAAGTCTCCTGTTCATCCTTATAAGCTACTATGTACTTGGCATCACTGTAATATAAATATTAGTATAAGGCTCAGTTCTTCTCTTCTAAAGCTTATAGTTTAATTATAGGACTGATATTACATGAGAGATTATGAAGTAAGATTCAGTGCTTTAATAGATAGAAAAAACAGCAGATACTGTATTATGAATCCAGAAAAGGCAATATTAGTAGGGTTCAAAAGCTTAAAGGATGTCTCATGGAAGAGAAGCTACCAGAAATTAACTCTAGTGTGGGTAAGGATATGGGTAAAAATGAGAATAAACTTCTGTTATACTGGCACAAATTACCCAATGTTGAATGTGATTGTGAACTGTATATAAAATGTACCAATAAAGAATTCAATTAAAAAGAAATTAACTCTAAATGATTATGTCTAACTCATTGGTCCCTGCAAATACTAAGTGAACTAAGTAATTTAAATGCTCAAATTACCTTCTTTGGCATGGTAAATAAATAGCATGTCTGATGACAATGATGACAGAAAACTAAGGGAGGAAGATTGGGTAAGTGGAAAGGCTGGTAAATTTTGTCTAGTAGAAAGCAAATAAGCAATGAGTAGATTTTAGAATAGGCACAGCATAACAATAGTTAAATTAAAAAAGAAGACCTATTCTGAGAAATCAAAACAAAGAAGAAGGCCCATGAGAAGGACCTTAGTGGCAAGCTGATGAATTATTTCTCCTCTTTCAATGAGGAGTTATTGGTATTTAATAGATTCAGGCTACAACTGAATCAATCTATTATTCTTTTCGTTAACATGAACAGATCATGTACATACATTTCACTAGCAGAACCCAGTACAAAATGTAAAAGATTCAGCCAAATAAATGATAACCATAATTTAAAGTTGGCTATTAAGGACAGGAGATTTAGCTCACTGGTTTCACTGCCTGCCTAGCAAGCTCAAGGCATTAGTTCAATCCCCAGTAGCCACGTACAACAATACCACACCCACCAGCAATCAGTACCACATACCACAATGTCTGGTGGCTCACGCCCATAAACCCAGTACTCAGGAGGCAGAGGCAGGAGGATTGCTGAGTTTGAGGCTAGACTGGGCTACACATTGAGCTCAGGGCTAGCCTGAACTACAAAGCGAGACCTCATAAACAAACGAACAAACAAACAAATAAATAAATGTAAAAAATAAAGTTGGCTATTAAGTGCACAGACACTTTTTCTAGCTCTGGTCTCTCCCTGCCTTACAATGACTGAAGTAGATGGTTATTTTGACTAGATGCACTATACAGGGCTTCAAAAACATGACTCAGTGAAGGTAAAGTGAAAAAGTTACATTAAGTTATAATTGTATGGGACAATATTCTCTCATTATATCATATTCAGAAAGTATACAACTATAAGTATCTATTAAACTAGTCAAAACCACTCACATGCTAAATGCTGCACATGTACTCAGGTCTTTGCAGGTGAATAAACAAAAAACTTGAAGTTGAGAAAATTAACAAAATGAAAAAAGAAGAAAGTGTTAGAAAAGAGAAGGAAGTGAGGGAGAGTTACAGTTTGCAGAAAGTCATGATGACAGAAAAGTCATAATTTTCATAACTAAGAATAACTGAGAAATTGAAATTCTATTAAGTGGATATATATGCAAAATGCATATTGTAAAATGAGCACCTTATGGGATATGGTACAAATAATGTATAAAGATTTATGGAAGCGAAGAACTAAGAAAATCCTCAAAGTATAGCTTTGTCTACTTCCCTGATCTTCATACAAAACTTCAGCTCAACCATTTTAAGACAAGATGGAGTCTTGTCCTATTTGCGATCAAAATTTAAGACTGCCCAGTGGTCATTTTATAGGCTTTAAGGTAATGCACTCTAGTGTTTGACAGCCTTCACTTCAAGTCTTTCCTAAGCTTTTTTTCTGCTATGTAGTAGTGTCCTTTCCTATACTACTACCCTCTGTGCAGATCAGGAGCAGCTGGTACTAATGACTGTCCTTAGTTCTGAGATGATTATGAAATCATTGCTTAACTAGCTCTTTTATGGGCCAAACAGCCTCGATTCCACCTGGTTTTCTCCTCTTCAGTTCATTTTCCAGTTGTTTATCACCTGTGTTCAGGGATTGCTTTATAATAAGTAAAACAATCTTATCTTCTTTCATAATAAAAATCATACAAATCAAACTATAATTTTCTTTAAAAAAGCATATGTCTATTTAGGTTTCTAACACAAAGAATATTTTAAAACCCATACTGTTTTTTTTTTCAAAGATAAAGGCAGTAGAATATCTTAATCTAAAAACAGTATTTCACCAAGGACTTGAGCTATGCCAAACAATTATTTCTTGTGTAAAAAAGATCATCCATGTGTCCCTTGTCTTCATGAAATAAAACTGTGTACTTCCACAAAGAGAAAAGTTGGTCAGAATGCCAAAGGTAAAGGATAGGCAGTTTTACCGATTTACATGGCCCCAAGCAAAGGTTATGTTTCTGAATTCTGAGCCCACCTTCCATAGTAACGTTCCCTAGTAACCCAAATATTAGGAATGTCAGGAGGGAAATCCAAGGCTTTCAAATAATAAACTAACATTTTTTCAAAACCTAAGGGACAAATATTGTTAAAGGATTGAGAAGGTCATAACCAATTCGAGAAATATTTGACCCATAAAATGTAGAAAGCCAATGCTGAACATCTACCACAACACTGCAGGTCAGATGAATGTTTTATGTATTGCTTCTGAGGTGGTATAATTTATCAACATAATTTCATATTAGGTTATTTATGAACTATATTTGTCTGTTCACTTTTAACCTGAGCCCTGGGTTTCTGATATAATTTAGGACTAAGTCCTATACTAAAGAGATTAAAATTATAGTTTGATTCCATGTGAGATTTTTAGCTCTATTCTAATATTTTGGCACTGGAAGTCTCATGAATCTCTGTTTAGACCAAACAGCATGCAAATGTGCTGTTGTTTACACAAAAGATTGGAAATAAATTAAATTCAGGACAAAATACCATCTTTAATAAGGGCAGGGGACTATTATTATTTTCATAAAGAGTAGACTTAGGGAAAATATTACATTTTTCAGTAAATAGCAAGAATTTTCACAAAGTCCCACCAGTCTGATTTGATTTAAAAAAAAAAAAAGACGATGGATATGAGTCCCAATAACACCAGTCACCACACATAGAAATTCTTGAAAATATATGAAGATCTTTGGCCTTACTCCTTAGCAGAGTCATAGCCAGAAGATAAATAGCCTGTGCAAGTGCAATTGCCCACCACTACCATAAGGGTGTGACTGCATATACTGCTGTAGGCCAGTGGCTCTCAAGAATGGGTAAATATGACAATGTTGAGAGTCATTTTTGGTTATTATAATGGAGATATTGGTAACACTGGCATGCCATGAATGGAGGGCAAAGATATTAACCAATATCCTGTAATATGCATAAAAACCTTCAACTGTAAATAATTACTCAGCTTCAAAAATTAAAGAATATCATCTGGGCATGTGGCTCACAGCTGCAATCCCAGCACTCGAGAGATGGAAGAAGGAGGATTGCTGAGTTCGAGGCTTGCCTGGGCTATACAGTGAGCTCAGGGCCAGCCTGAGCTACAAAGAGAGATCCTGTCTCAAAAAAAAAAAAAAGATTACTTCCTGTTTCCTTCAGAGAGAAGTATTGAGACAGACGCACACACACACACACGCACACGCACACACACACAGTATTGTTGTATGTGGTTGCTGGGAACTGAACGAGGGACCTTGAGCTTGCTAGGCAGGCACCAGAACCACTAAATCTCCAGCCCCAATAACTTTTTGAGAACTTTTCCATCTATGTTCATTAGGGGGGTTGGCCCATAGTCCTCTTTTTTTGGTTGGGCCTTTCTCTGCTTTCAGAATCAAGGTAATGTTTACTTTGAGGAATGAATTTTTGAGCTTTGCATCCTTTTCAATTTAATTAAAGAGTTTGAGAAGTAGTGGCGCTAGTTCTTCCCTAAATTTCTTGTAGGATTCAGCAGTGAAGATATCAGGATCAGGACTTTTCTTTGTTGATAGGTTTTAATTCCATTTTCAATTTCACTGATTGATATTGGGGTGCTTAGAAATTTTATATTTTCTTCATTTAACTTTGGTGGTTTATATGTATCTAGGAATCTATCCATTTCTTCTGTGTTTTCCATTTTAATACAGTACAGGTTCTCAAAGTAGATGTTGACTGTTCTTTGGGATTCTGCTGGATCTGTTGTGGATTCACTTATTTCATTCCTAATTGAATGAACTTGAGCCTTTTTCTTTCTTTCTTTCTTTCTTTCTTTCTTTCTTTCTTTCTTTCTTTCTTTCTTTCTTTCTTTCTTTCTTTCTTTCTTTCTTTCTTTCTTTCTTTCTTTCTTTCTTCCTTCCTTCCTTCCTTCCTTCCTTCCTTCCTTCCTTCCTTCCTTCCTTGCTTCCTTTCTAGGGTGGATAAGGTTTTGACAATTTTGTTTATTCGTTCAAAGAACCAACTCTGATTTGTTGATTTTTGGTATCATTCTCTTTGTCTCCACTGCATTAACTTCTGCTCTAATCCTTATAATTTCCTCCCTTCTCTGAACTTTGGGTTTTCTTGCTCTTCTTTTTCTAGGAGCTTGAGATGCAGCATTAGATTGTTTATTTGAGCTCACACTAATTTCCCAGTATGGGCATTCACTGCTATGAATTTCCCTCATAGAACTGCTTTCACTGTATCCCTTAGATTCCTGTATATTGTACTGGCATACTCATTTAGTTGTAGAAACTGTCTATTTCTTCCATGACCTATTGTTTGTTCAGGAGGATGTTATTCAATTTCCATGTGTTTGTGAAGCCCTTGAAATTTCTTTTCCTATTAATCGCCAATTTCAAGGCACTGTGGTCTGACAAAATACAAGGGATAACTTCAGTTCCTTTACATTTATTTAAACATGTTCTATGAAGTAGGATGTGGTCTATTTTGGAGAATGACTTGTGTGCTGCTGAGAAGAAAGTGTATTCTGATTTTGTGTGGTGTAATGTTCTGTAGACATCAATCAAGTCCATTTGTTCAAAAGTTTGGTTTAGTTCTTGAATTTCATTGTTGATTTTTTGTTGTTGTTGTTGATCTATCTGTCACATGGGGATACTGAGATGCCCTGCTACTATTTTATTAGTGGTTATTTGGCTTTACATGTCCATTAATATTTGTTTTATACAATTGGGTGCACTAGCATTTGGAGCATATATATTTATGAATATAATCTCTTGAATTGCTCCTTATATGAGAATGTAGTGTCCTTCATTTCTCTTAACTAGTTTTGGTTTTAAATGTACTCTGTCTGCAAATAAATAGTTACTCCTGCTTTTTTGTGGTTTCATGTCTCATGGAGAATTGTGGGGTTTTTCTCATTTCTATTTTTTTGTTTTTGTTGATATTATTGGTTTAATTTCTACTTTGCTACCTGTAAAATACAAATTAAAAATGTATTTCTTGATAATATTTAGAAGCCTTAAGGAGTGGCTACTTCCTGAGTCATTCCCCTGGTATAATTAGCCCTTAGTCCTTGAGTCTGCACTGGCCCTTAGAGAATGTCAGTATTGGAACACCGGGAAAGATATTTGAACAATCATGTCACCAGCCACTGTAGTCTGTGGGTCTTTATTTCAGAAATTTTCTTCACTCTTCAACTGGGCTTCAATTTTCATGGAGGATCCTCAATGAGTCCCTCTTTCTCTCTTTGCTGTTCATTGATAACTCCACCTTAATGGCCCCGAGGGGTAGTGCTGTGCAGATCCAGATCTCTGAACTGTGAGGGGAGTCTGCTGCAACCTGAGTCTGAGTTTCTTGGGCTCCTCCCTGGCTGTGGATCACATGAGAATGGCTGGGAAGATATCCACATTATAATGTAAGCCTGTCTGATATATTTTCAAGTTCTTATTAGCGTTTATTCTGCACTGAAAGCAACATCCACCAAAAAATTCCAACAGTCATTAGAGATATGATGGAGCCACTCTTTTTGTCAAAAAGTTGGAAGTAAACCAAACATACTAAGAACTAAAACTGTAGTAGACTTCACTTGATGCTTCCTTGATAATTTAATTGACTCATTAGGACCCTTCATTGATTAAGAGTTATTGTTAGAATATTCTTTTGCTTTGTCAATGTTTGGTAGACTGATGCTAGGTAAATAAATCATTGAAAGAATTTTGGATAACAGAATCAAGTTTTGAATGAATATTATTGGATGACTAAGCAACACGGTAGGGGTAACCTTCTAAAAATCTTGTGCCCAAATCTTGCCACATTTTTTATAAATCCAGGAACATAGAAAACATGGAGAGCAGAGAGCTAAAAGTGGTGTGGTATTCTCAGTTTTGTAGTAGATGTAGCCCTCAGTTATACTTTCCTACTGTCATCTCCCAATTACTCATAAAATGGTAAGTTAGCAATCTAAAAGACTCTAACCCGTCTTAGATAGCCTGTGTCTTTGCTTCATCTAAAATTGCCACTAGCTGTATGGTATTCTGCTTTGACATAAACTTTGGGCATAAGCCAACACTGGAGCCTGGGGGTTTACTGAACTGGAAATTTTGCTCCAGTACTCCTTCCTTGACATTTTTGGAGGCTTTATAAAAATTCTCCACATTCAGTAAAGTATACAAACTTGGTGAACAGCTTGCATATGCCTTTTGCCAGTGGAACAATTACAGTTTTGTTTTGTCCCCTTGGAAAAAATAAAACAGTATAATAGTCTTATGTCAAGAATGTTAAACACCTAAGGGCTTCCCCGTCAGTACAGCACTCTACCATGTCTTAGAGGTGCAGCTTTGAGAGTATCTGAATCTATTCTTTCATCTTGCTTTCTTTTTATAGATTATTTTTTAGATTTTCTGTAGTACCATAGACCTTGTGAAGTTAATAATGAGAACTAAACATAGCCATAACTCCAGTTTCAATGATTAATTTGCATCTCAGAATGTGAACTTTACTTCCTTGTTCTCCATTATTTTCCCTTTATTCTTAAATTATTATACTCTACCAGTCTGAAGAAATCTGACACAAAGTAAGCCACACATGATCACAGCATCTACACATGCATGGATTTTCTGGAGTTACTGAACCTTCCGCATTACTTATCACTTCTCCCAGAAATCAGCATGGACAATTATGAGCACTGGAAAAAGTCCTGATTTTTTTTTTTTTGCAGATTATCTAAGCAATGAAAAATTCCAACATTCATTTAAAAAGCTTCTTCATAAGATATGGTGTAATAGGAAAATTATTTCCTCATTAATATAAACAACCATTCAATGTTTAGTGTACTATATAGATTTTGCTCATATTATGATAATTTTTCCCAAGGTAATATTATAAACCTCATTTTATAGATATAAAACAGCTTCAGAGAACTTGAGAAATATTTTTCTTCTACTCAGCGGTACTATTTTTTTTTCTTTTCTGGACTACTGAATCTGTTGTGAGATATGTTGATTCAAGTCCTCTGAGAAGAGGATACCATAGCAGGATCAGATATGCAGGAGACTTATTAAGGGTATCAGTGAAATAAAATGTGGGGAGAGACAAAGAAAGCTGGGCTTTTAATATATTTGAG
The DNA here is from genome assembly GCA_004025085.1 of Thryonomys swinderianus. NCBI lineage: Eukaryota > Metazoa > Chordata > Mammalia > Rodentia > Thryonomyidae > Thryonomys > Thryonomys swinderianus. The sequence goes on from PVIC010011340.1 coordinate 39,693, forward strand.
ACTTTTGTGGAGGAGAGGAATGGAAATAGGATTAGTCAGTAAGAGTCTTGAACTGCAGAGCAATTCTAAGTTTGGGCAAGGCCAGTGGGGAGTCCTAGAGGAGAATCACCCATTAGTTTCCATCCATCTCCTAGGCATGATGTGCTGTACTTCCCTTGCCATGCTCAGTCACTGCCTAGGAGCAGCCTGTGAGAAGTGGCTCCTAGTGCAGTTGGAGAATCAGAGCTAGCATCTGGGGCTGTCAGTCAATTCTACTTCTCTCAGCAGGACAACTGAGAAGAAACTTTTCATTGTCGGCATGGGGATACACACTGCACCAGATTTAGGAGTGGCTTAATTAGTAAAGTTCACCTATCTACTTTATAGGAGCCAAACTCTTTTGAGGATAGGGGTTTTTCCTTACTTGTTTTTGTGTCTTTCAGAACACCTAATTAAGCACCAGAGGTGTTCTGTGATTGACATTGAGTCAAGATGACTTGGCCAACAACAGCCTGCCCTTCTGCAAAGCAATGCAAATAATGCGGTGACATTTAAAAAGAATAGATAATTTGCTTAAGGGGGGGGTCCTAAAATGTCAGACCTTAAAAAGTAAAATTGACAAATACAGCTAATTACAATTGCAATCATTAAGAATAAGACCAATACTAACAATCTTCTGCCCTTCTCATCCTTATCTTTTATATAAAAAATGCTTCAGGACTTGAACTGTAGGACAAAGTCTCACAAAAATCACAGATGTGTCAACATACATGAACCCAGACAGACACATATATGTACACACTTACTGCTCCACATGGGGTGTTATCTAATTTCAACTATGTATCAAGCAGTCATACCTTCATTTTCAATTGAGAAACAACTCTGAACACACAGAAGAGCCTTCTTCAACCCCAGGCTCAAAACCTTAGAAAAGCTTCTGGATACCCACCATGGAATCAGATTTGTGTCATGAGCAGGATAGTAAAAAAAAATACAAATAAGAGAGAAGTAAGGCATCTAGTAGGGTTTAACTAAAACAAGGTAAGAGAAAGAACACAAGAATAGAGAAAGAATAAAACTGAACCAATGCTGGAGGTACTAGCACATCTATACTACTGGAAGTGATGGAGCAGGTGAAAACCACAGATTACCACAATGACTGCCAGTAACTGCAGACATAAGAGTTTGGTGATTGAGGCAATTAACTCAAATAAACACAAGCCACATTATTAGCTACCACATGTTGAATATTCATCATGTACAGGCACCACTGAAAGCACTTTACCTGAATTACTTTAAAAAGTCTTTTAACAAAACTCTAGGACGTGGCTACTAATAGCAACTGCTTTGAGGGAGGTCACACAGATAATAAATCGCAGAACTCAAATAGGAACTCAGTTCTACTGGCTGCAGCTGGTCACAGTATACTATTTTTCTCCTTTACCTGTCAAGCCTATTCATGTTACCTATTTGCATACATTGTCTGAGCAGGTGCTATTTGAGACTTTAGATCTGTAGTTTAAATTAGACATGGTCCTTGATATGCTATCAAAGATCCCATATTTTATCATGTCATTAGAGAAAGTGCATTCAAACTCTCAAAACAAACACAGGAATGAAGCGTACTGTAATAATCAAGACATGACAAAATCACATTGAGAGAAGAGAATTGTTATGGCTAAAGGAGACTAGATTTGGTCCATCAGCAAAAAAGGCTTCCTAAGGACATAGCAACTTTGAGTGCTGTAATCAATGAGAGAAATAAACAGGAGATGACTGGGTATTTTTAATTGAATTCTTTATTGGTACAATTTATATACATCTCAAAATCACGTATAACACTGGGGAATTTGTACCAGTATATGACAAAAGTTAATTCTCATTTTTACCCATATCCCTACCCACCCCCACCTCC
>PVIC010011341.1:0-12430 GCA_004025085.1 Thryonomys swinderianus
CTGAAGTGAGTGCTTTTAAAGAAGGGAAAAGTACTGGGTCTGCTGCTCACAAGAGAGGGGTGCAGGGAAACACACACTTTCCATTCTCTGCCTTCATGAGGTCTGCTCGCTGAAGAAGCTGTAAGTGGATGAGAAGCTCAGGCCGGACTCAGATGAGGCTCTGAATCTCAATTCTTATTCAGAACGAGTAGTGCTGGGCTTACGCGGCTTAATGCTTGAGTCTGGCTTCCAGATGAGAAACAAAGGTAACACCCACTTCTCCAGTGAATGAAGTGCTGCAGAAAGAACACTGGGTTACAAAGCCCAGAGGCCCTCAGATTCAGCCCCAGTTCAGTCATTAATGAAGTTCACACCTGGATAACACAACTAATTCCTTCATGCTTTGGTTTCCTCTCCTCACAGTAAATAATGCCATCTGTCTTTTAATCTTATATGTTGGTTTTAAGGATATAATTTATGTTTAAAACAAATCATCAAAAAGAAGACAAACCTTGTATAGTAAATATACTAACATATTACTTAAGCAAATATACTAGTGCCAATGTGAAACTTGTGCTACATTACTTTTGCTGGGAACAGGTATCATTTCAGGTCCAACTCTGTAGGAATTCTCATTTCTTTCCTGATGAAAGACAGTAATCATCACAGGTTTAATTCTGGCCCTGCCGCTTACTCAATAGGCCCAAGGTTGTTCCAACCCACAATGTGGGGGCAACTGTGTCAGGGGTGTTGACAGTGCCCTTCCTCAGCCCTGGGCTGTACATGGACAGGTTCAAGTCAACCAGGACAGTCCTGCCCCACCACTCTGGAGGGCTTCACTGAAGCAGTCGCCTCAGCATCACCAGTGACCAGAGATAAGAAAAACTGCCAAGAAATGACATCGTGATCCTCTGAATTAAATGGTGCCCCAAATGGGCACACATCTGAGGTTTCCTGTTACGTGAGCTATGTGAATTTTCATACCTGTAAATTGGTTCTTCTGTTCTTACAGGTACTTCTGGTATTTTCATGGCTTAATCTTGGTCGTTTCATAACTCTCTGAAGTTCAGTTTCCTGATCCACAATAGAGGTATGGTGGAGTCTCTGTAAACAGGGCTGCACAAAGGTTCAAGAGTCCTTGAAAAATGCTTAGTGTGGTGCTCAGTACAAAACAAGGGCTCAGTAAAAATAGTGACTATGTTGGGAGCTCTGTAACAGTGTGCTGAGGCTCTGGGGACATTGCTCCATTCTGTCATCACATTGACCGAAGAGAGCTCACTGTCAGATTTAGAGGTTAGGTAACTTGTCTAGGGTCCCACAGCTACCAGGAAGCAGAGATTTCACAAAGTATGATTCTTCTTTTTAATCCTTTGACCAGATGATTAATGTTGGTGGCAAATACAATGTTAACTGAATGCCTATAATGTGCAAAAAACTATGATGAGGTATTAGATACACAGTGGTAAATATACACATTCTGTGTTTGTGTGTACACATGTTGCTGGGGATTGAATCTAGGGAGCCTACCACTGAGCTATATCTCATCTCTTTTTTTGTTGTTTTATTTTTTGAGGCAAGGTTTCACATTAAACTGACTTGGCTGGCCTGAAATTTGCAATCCTCCTGCCTCAGTCTCCCCAGTAGCAGGTACTCTAGGCATGGACTACAATGCTCAGCTACACATTCAGTTTCAGAGGATACAGTCTCTACCTAATTATAACTATCTGAATTATAGAAGAGATTAGACAAAGTTTAGGTCTTGAGTTTTCTAACTTCCTGCTCCTAACAATTAAAACAAAGTTCTGCAAATACAGAATATACAGAGGTTGTTTCCATATACTATTTAAAAGTACACATTACATTCAAATTATTTCTCTTAAAACCCCGAGCCAAAAATGTAACACTTTTATATTTGATTTTATAGGTTAAAAAAAAAACCTTTTACATATGTGCTATGAATGTATTATTATTTTATTACCTCCTCTCTTTCTAACATGATGTCAACTTGTGTATGTCTTCTAAGAAGTCTGAACAACACAATTAGATGTGACAATGAGAAGGAAGAAGATTACATCAGGGTTTCCACACATTATTTTCTCAGGAAATCTGCAGGGAAATCAGAAGGTTTTCCTGGTTAGCTCTAGGTAACCTTCTCCAAACATCTTCATGTTATGCAGGGCCTCTTATAAAACTTCTGTCACCAGAGGTATAAACAGTGACAGAACAGAGAACAGTTCCTGTGAACCTCTCCCTTGCAAGTCTTCCATGCAGCCAAGAAATGACATATAAGCAGTATGTAATAACCCATGGGAAAATATAAACAATAAATGGAACAGAGATTTTATAGGTTTCCATAGGCAAGGAGGGCCCATTCTCCTACGCAGCCTCACCCCAGGCTTCTCGCTTAAGATTTTGATAGAAGGGTCTGAGACAAAGACTTGGACAGTCATTCTGCAGACAGCACAAGTGGTCTCTGATTTTATAGTTGTGAGATGTTTATCTTGTCTGACACCATACATATGTGGATGCAAACAGAATTGATTTGTTCCTTATCTTTGATAGTTTAGTCTTATATATGCAAGAGCTGTGAAACAGGGACAAGTATAGCTTTGTTCTTTGTAGGTGAGAGCAGTGGGTATGTTACTTAACCTCTCCATGCCTGTTTCTCAGTGTAAAATGAGAAAGTGTATTTCCTAAGGCTGTAGAATAAGTGAGACAAATGAGATCCAGCTCGCTGTATATCCCCAGTAAATAGCTGTTCCTTTCTCTCTTAATTTTATAACAAAGTATTTATTTAATATAAATGGTACAAGGAAAAGGTTCCAACTTTTAGGAATGGTTGTAACTTAACAACCACTAGACTTTACCAGGCTGATAGTACAAAATACCAGTTCACGTTGGTAAAGCTTACTTCTGTGTTTATACAGTACATTAATTTCTGGGCATCCTGACTGTTTCTCTGCTGTCTTTGTCTGGCACCTTCTTGATGCTATCCGTGGGGAGATGGTGTTTCAGGCTGCAGTTCGCCTGCCCTGGTGATGGAGCCCTCAGTGAGCAGAGAACATTTTCACGAGAACACCAGCCACCCACATGATTTTTGTGGCAACTACAGAAACACACCATGAGAGCACAAAGATGATTGTCCTTCCCCATCTGTGGCTTCTTCTGTCACCTGGATCTGCCTCTCCATGAAAACCACTTCTTCTGCTTCTGCTGGCAACTCTTTCCCGCTCATCCACAGGCGAAGACCAGGAAGTCCTCTATCCCAAGGTCCCGGTGTCCAATCTCCACAGCGTAAACCAGTTCACGCAAGCCAACTGTTAGTTTTCTGGTTCGTCATAACCATGCAAAGCTGTGATCCAGTTTTGGCTCAGCTGGAAGCCTCTCTCTACTAACAATTACTGCACCTTCAGGTTTCTCATCCATGAGGGGCTTGCTTTCAGAATCAAAAAAGGTGTAAGAGGAAAAGTGTGGAACATTAATTTATTCTGTGACATTTTCCTCACTGAAGATATTTTTAAAAAGATTAAAATACATCAATATTTCATGAAAAATAAATACTTAGAAGAATTTAGATAATACAGTATCTGTAACATACATGATTTAACCCTGAACATCCATTTTTTATTTCAAACATCATTTTTTTAAAAGTAACATAAAAATGGTAAAGATTTCTGTATTCTTCATATATTCTGATTTGTGTAAATTTTAATTTAGTTCCCAGTTTGCTTCTCAACTATGTATGCTAATGGTATTTGCTCCTGCTTTTGAGTGGAAAGAGGATCCATTTTCTGTTTCTTAATAGTGGTACTTCGGTCTTTTTCCAGTTCTTGACAAAAATTTTTCATGCTGAGTTTGAACAGTAATCGAGGATCTGGTCCAGAAAGTGGTGGGCAATTACAGATATCTCTGATTTTCAGAGCCTATGAAGACAGAATGCAATGCTCTAAACAAAACAGTTAAATACAAGAATACATTCTCTTAGACTACAATTTATCTTCATCACAACACACAGAAGAGAAAGAACCAGTGATAATTACTTTTCATAATGTGTTCAAAGAAATATTTTTAAAACAAGTGACTGTATCTTCTACAACTACAAAACGCTCTGCTGGGGATAAATGAGTCTCAGAGAAAGGACCATCTCCCTGGAGCTCCAGGGGACCCAAGGAGGACCACTCCGGTTGGCAAGGACCCAAAGGCTCTGCGAGGTTGCATCAAGACAACAGAAAACATATCCGAACACTCTGAAAAATTACACACACAACCGAACACCTTGGGTGGAACTGGTCCTCGGAACCTAGAGAAGGGCACAACTAAAGAGCATGACAACTTTATTTATTTATTTGTTTGTTTGTTTGATTGATTGATTGATTGATTGATTGATTTTGAGGCAGGGTCTCGCTTTGTAGTTCAGGCTGGCTCTGAGCTCACTATGTAGCCCAGGCAAGCCTCAAACTCAGCAATCTTCCTGTCTCTGCCTCCCGAGTGCTGGGATTACAGGCGTGAGCCACCAGGCCCATCACTGTGGGGTGTGGTACTGATTGCTGGTGGGCATGAGTCACCACACCCAGCATTGTATGTGGTTTCCAGGGATCGAACTCAGGACCTTGCGCTTGCGAGGCAGGCGCCAGAACCACTGAGCTAACCCTCCAGCCCTGAGCATGACAACTTTTAAGACCAGGAGAAATAAAATGCAGCAGGGGAAGAAAAAACAAAACAATCACAATACACTATGTGACGTGGCTGTAAATTGTGTTTGGTTCACAACACCAGATCTTGACGGGATCACAAATCACAAATCATTTGGAGACAGCTGGGCAGGTACGTGCACATGCACAGGGTGTGGACAGTGGTTAAGAAGGTGCTTAAGGCTGGTCCTCTAGAATGGAAAATAAGAGAATAGAGCTAAGGCTGCCAACTTAGGAGATAGCAAAATAAAAGTGTTGAAATATGGTGGGAAAACAAAAAAACTCAACCTACCACCAAAAGTGAGGACAGGGTGGGCAAGTGCTACTTTAAGTAACTTGCCTTAAAGGATAGTTAACCCTTCAAAATGGGTTACTTTAAAATATTAAAACTAATTTTTAAAAATGTCTTAGTACAAGCTTCCAGTACACAGTTTAAAATCATCTTGGGGAGCGGGTACATGTACATACATAACTTGTTTCCTTGTTTAATCCCATTCCCTTTGTCTCTTCCTTGCCCCTCCTTCTCTAGTCCCCTCTCTTCATTTTCAATCTGGTTGATATAAACTTTAGCTCATGTTTGTGGTATACAATGTTTACAGTAATTGAGGGTGTCAAGTTCTTGTACATGTCTTTATTCTACTTATTTCCTCTTCTGCTCTTTTCTCACCCATATTCTCTTCAACCCTTCCCCATTTATAAGACATCCACCCCTTTATTGCCTATCCATTCTTTATTTTTCCTTTTAGTATAGGTGCTGCCAAAGCGAGCACTATTTTTCCTTTTTTTGTACTTTGCCTTATTCAAATGAGAGATACCGGACTCTCTTTAAAATTATGGGTCTGGTTTATTTCATTCAACATTGTATTTCCTAGATGCATCTATTTTCCTACATATATTTCAAATTTGTCCTTCCCTATAGCTAAGTAGTATTTCATTATGTATAAATAACCACATTTTCTTCATCCACTAGTCTTGTGATGAGTATTCACTGTTTCCAGAATTTAGCTTTCTGAACTGTGTGTAGAAACATGAGTATGCATGTACTGTTATAGTATAATGCCTTAAGCTTTTGGAGGGAAGATTCCTAAAAGGGGGGTTGCTGGGTCAAGTTTAGTTTATGAGAAATCTCCATCCTGATTTCATAATGGTTGTATTAGTTTATAATCTCAGCAACTATATAGGAGGGTTCCTTTTTAAACTCAGCCTTACCAGAATTTATTACTTTTTGATTTCTTGATGATTCTTTCTGTGAACAACAGAATCTTAGCAATGTTTTAATTTGTATTTCTCTAATGGCCAGATATGTTAAATCTTTTTTTCATATTCAATAAAACCTTGGATTGCAAGTAATTTGTTCTGCAAGTATTCTGCAAGATGAGAAAACATTTCTAATAAATTTTAACGTGATAAATGAACAATGTCTAGTGATGCAAATAGTATACAACACTGAGTATCACATAGGGGAAACAGTACAAAATTTTGTTAAAAAGCACCACCCAAGCCAGGTGTGGTGGCTCGCACCTGTAATCCCAGGACTGGGGAGGCAGAGTTTGCTGAGTTTGAGGCTTGCCTGGGCTACATAGTGAGCTCCGGGCCAGCCTGAACTACACACCAAGACCCTGTCTCAAAAAAAAAAAAAAAAAAAAGTACCACCCAAATAAGCCTGTAGCAATAAATCTGTTTAACAAGGCAATGTCACAACCCATAAAATCCTTAGAAGTAGAGACAAGCAAGTGTCACTGGATAAGGTTTTGTTTATTTTTGTTTTGTTTTTTTGAGACAGGGGTCTCACTTTGTAATTCAGGCTGGCCCTGAGCTCACTATGTAGCCTAGGCAAACCCCAAACTCACAGCAATCTTCCTGCCTCTGCCTGAGTGTTGGGATTACAGGTGTGAGCTTCCACACCCAGCTGGATAGGTTTATTAAAATTTCATGGAAAGAAAAAGATTCCATTGAGCCAATAGGTAGCAATTATTCCACTAGTGATAGTGAAGGTCGTCTTACACAATGACCCTCCTCTCTCGTCTCTCTCACATCAGCCATGAAGGTTTTCAAAATGGAGGTTAACTTACTTTTGTTTATATTTTGTATTTTCTTTATTATATATGTTACAATATGGTAATCATTTTTCCTTTTTTAATTTTTGGTACTGGGATCAAACTTGTGACTTTACCTTGCAAGGCAGGCACTAAAACCACTGAGCTGAATCCCTGGCCCTAGTCATCATTTTTAAATAAATATTTTGGGGTCATTTGAGTTTCCATTATTTCTGATGGGATAATTCACTGTTATACAAGTGCTTTGGATTACAAGCATGTTTCCAGATGAATTATGCTTGCAAACCAAAGTTTTACTATGTATGCTGGCCATTTATGTCTTCCTCTGTGAAGAGTCTGCTCATTTCATTTCCCCATTTATGGACTGGCTCTTTTATTTCAGCTGTTCTAATTTGTTTGAACTCTTTGTGTATTCTAGCTTATTCTAGCTATTAGTCTCTGAGGAGTAGCTGGCAAAAATGTTTTCCCTGTTCTGTAGGTTGTTTCTTCACTCTGCTAATTGATTATTTTGCTGTACAGAAAGCTTTTTAATGTTATATAATTCCATGTGTTTATTCTTGCTATTTCTTGCATAACTGCAGTTTTATTAGAAAATCATTTCCTATACTTGTAACCTCAAGTGTTGTACCTATTTTATCTTCTAGTGAGTTCAACACTTCTGTTTTAATGTTTAGAATTTTTATCTATTTTTAATTTAGAACATGGCAGTAGATACAGGTCCAATTTCAATCTGGAAACAGCTTTCTAATTTTCCCAGCACCACTTGATGAACTGGCTATCTTTAGGAAAAAAAGTCAGCATTTAGGGGGGTTTGGAAAAAAGATATATAGGAGAAAAGGCCTGTATTTCTAATTTTTTGACAGTGATGTATCCTAAGTAAGGCAGGAAAGGGACAGTAAGAGTCTGAGGAAGGTATAAAATCTTAGATTAGATAGGCAAGGCTTCACTGGTAATGATTTTAGGGGAAAAAAGACCTATGGATGATCATAGGAGAGATCTTACAGCAATCTCAGGGAAAAGCACTCCAGGAAAAATAAGGAGCAGAACTAAAGGAAGGCATGTGGCTGGCATGCTCCACACGGTGTGGAAGCTGGTACAGCTGAGCAGCATAGGCTGGAGGGCAGAAGTGGGAATATATATATATATATATATATATATATATATATATATATATATATGTATGTATGTATCATGTACAGATGTAGGTTGTAATGAGTTGGCCTGCCAAAAGTGCTTGTGACTCTATGGCAAGAAGACAAGTCTAAATATCTACAAGCTACAATTCAAGGTTATAAACTACTGCATAAAATATGTTCTATTCTCCTTCTTCAAGGAATAGTCACCCAAAATTACCTGACAGGCCAGACACAAAATCAAAATTCTAGAATTTCAGCATGTGTAAGGTTAAGGGGAGTTTACTCTAGTGCCTGCTTCCAGCTTGCACTCTTCCCTCATCTCTAGCTGAACACATTTTGTGAGGGCCCTTAAGCAGGTATGTTCAAGTAAAGAGGTCTGGGTGAACCCTGGAAGCAAGAAATCATATCTTCTCAGCCACTCAGAGTGCGGTGTGGTAGAGCATGGTTTCTTAGGTAGAAACATGGCCACGTGAGATGGAGGTATACAGAAGTAAGTGGCTGGGCAGGAGCCTGGGCTAGCAGTGCTTCTGATTGGTGAGACTATATTTTATCAAGCAAAAGAGGAAAAAGTTGATATGAACCTTTTTGGTAGTGAGGATTTTGTCTTATTTCCCTTTGTATCTCACAACACAATGGATTCAGGTTAAACAAATATCAAAGTAATTGAAATACAATATCAAAGAATTGAAATAAAAGAAAATGTTTCCTTACTACAGCATTGCAGAGAATAGAAAGATGCTCAGCTAACGTGACTTACTGTTCAAACAGGGATATCTCTTAGAGAAGAAGGAATGACACTGAGATTCACACTGAGACATCAGCCTAAAGCCAAGACTTTCTTGGCAATAAAAGGGACATATAGTGACTGTAACATTAATTCCTTCCCAACCATGTTGATTTTCTTTTCCAAGTGAGAAGTTTCCCTGTCGTGGCTGCTGTACCACACATTTAAGCCCCACAATGGCATCAGTAGCAGGGGAAATTACGGAGTTCAGCAGGCAACATCAGGCATAGTCAAGTTTAGTGTGAGACACACAAAATGGCAAGGAGAAGATGGGAATGCCACCCTCCATCACCTTCGTGTACTAGGTACAGGTCTTCTCTCAGATAGTCTACCTTACCACAGAACCACACTGAGTGTGTACACATCAGTGCAAACAAACAGCTGCAGTTTCTGTCCTCACACACTTTACATTTCTATACTACTGGATATCTGAGTAGTTCCCATAGCTTCATTTGGCTTTTATGAATTATTCCACTATGAGAATCTTTTTTTAAAAAACAATCTTACTTTTTAACCTCCATTTTCATATACTTTAAGTATACCCCCCAAAGAGAAGGACCTGACAAAAAACAGATTACACATTGGTATTACAGGACCAGAATTCTTTCTACCAGACCTCCTTTATTAGCTTCTAACATTTTCTGCAACTTGGGCAAATCTGAGTTTGTTCACAACCAGGATAGCAAAGTTTTGTGATTTTTAGCTAGATAACCTAGTAATTTCAAAGTTTAAAATCCTTAGACATTACCAACTACATTTCATAGATGAGGAAACCAAGACCTAGAGAAGCTAAGTGACTGTCGGGAAATGAAAAGCTGTCTTGGAAATCCTTTTCACAGCTTTGCTGGCCAAAATGTGGAAGCATTCCCCAAGATACCTGGGGCACAGTCAGGTATACTGTGACATATCTAGACAATTGAGTATTTGAAGAAATGATCAGTCAAGGCACAAAAAGACATGGAGGAACTGTGAGTGTGTGTTACTGAAAAAAGCCAACTTGAGTAAGCTATGTGGCAATGGTGGCAAACCCATAGCACATATGCCACAGCAGGCTGTTTTTTTTTTTTTTTTTGAGACAGGGTCTCGCTTTGTAGTTCACACTGGCCCTGAGCTCACTATGGAGCCCAGGCAAGCCGCCGCAAACTCAGCAATCCTCTTGTCTCTGCCTCCCGAGTGCTGGGATTACAGGCGTGAGCCACCACGTCCGGCATTGTGGTATGCGGTGTTGATTGTTGGTGGGCGTGAGTCTCCATGCCCAGCATTATATGTGGTTACTGGGGATCGAACACAGGACCTTGCGCTTGCGAGGCAGGCACTGGAACCACTGAGCTAACCCTCCGGCCCAGCAGGCTGTTTTTATCACTGCAAAAGGTTCACCATCACTGTTATATGATATTCTGGAAATGGCAAAGTGATGAATACAGTATAAAGACTGGTGGTTGCCAGGTAGTGGGGCAGCGGTGTAAACAGGCAGGAAATACTCAGTTCGGTATTGAAAAGATAGAACTGCACCATCACACATTTGTCAAAATGCACAGAAGGCGCACCACCAACAGGGACCCCTAGTGAGACTGAGGACTCTGGGTGATAATGGTGGCTCAGTGTGGGTTCATAAGTTGTAACAAAAAGTGGTGCAAAACTATGATTGGTAGGGGAGGCTGTATTTGTGGCCAGATAGGAAATTTCAATTGTGCTCTCAAATTAAGTTTAACATGAGAAAAAAAAAAAAGCTGGCTTGGAAGTAAAAAGCTAAGACTAGAATCTGTTTTGGTTTTAATGTTTTTGTCTTACAAGCTTTCTATAATAATGCTTTTTTGCATTACATGATGTTTCTTAAATAGAATTTTTATTGAATAAAAGCACTTTGGAGATATCTGACCTATGTTCATTACTTAAAATTTATATATTCTTCATAAAAGTTTCCTATCATTACTTTTTTGTGTATAAACTATTTCTCTCTTCCCACAGTCAACTAAAGTTCTGCTATACACGATATATATTTCTATTAAATCTACCTAATTTGCAGTGTAAGATTTTATCTAGTATCTTAGTAAACATTTTTCTGGGGATTTTTGTTCTGTTTTGCTTTCATTCCATGTTTATTTTATGACATGTCAGGGGTCCAAAATCATTTCACTTTTTAAAAATTCAAATCTCTTATTAAATATATTTTCCAACATTCAGACAGATTATACTTTCATACTTCATACTTTGTCTTCTTTATTTAGCTCCTTCTATTGAATGTAATAGACACTTAACAAATCATGTTGAATTTTTAAACATTTACAGAACATTAGCTATGAAGAAATCATCATGATAAATATCATAAAGAAAACACTGAAGAGTTTACAATCTAAGAGTAATTAGGAAGGTACCCCGACAGTAAGAATACAAAAAAGTCGGAAGAAGATCTGGAATTGACCATCCCAGAGGTTCCATCTAGAAGTAAAAGGACTTTACGGTTAACTGATCATATTTTTATTTCTTTTCTGGTACTGGGAAGCAAACTCAGGACCTTGCATTTGCCAGGCAGATGTGGCACCACTGAGCTAATTCCCAGCCCTACCTGATCATTCAGTGTCTTACATGATGGCAGGTGTTTACGTATGTTATCTAAACTGATGCTATGGTATGAAATACTTCTAAAATACTGAGCCCAGTGTAGAATACTATATCATTACAGTATTTTATAAAGGGGGGGAGCAAGAGAGAGTGTGTTAGGACCTAACCTACACAGATTTACAAGTACCAAAGTATACACTTTAGAGATAGAACTATCTTAATGTTACATTAAAAGAAAATTAAAGGTTGACTTTCTTGAAGTTAGGTGGTTAGGTCAGAATTAAAAGCTAACACTCCTAAGCTGCTGCTATTTTTACAATAGTACTTCCTATGAGCATCTTTTTTTTAATTGCCAACTATAATTTCTTACATGCTAATGTTCTACAAAGGAGTCGAAATGCTATTCAATTCTACTGCTAACTTTTATATTTTTAGCCCACTATTATATTGGTTATTTTTCCCCTCTGATTACATTTTACGGAGTCACTTAAATATTCACCAGGCATTTCAGGCGCCATCACACACACTAGGGATGCAGAATGGGGGCTTTATGTTCTAGGGTAGAAGAGAGACAATAAGCAAGCAAATAAGCTCATTTTAATTAAGCACATCGAGACAGGACACTGCACTGTGTTACAATGTGAAGCATGAGTGCATGGAAGCCAGCCTAGTGACACTCAGGGGCCAGGGCAAGCTCTCCAGGGAGGTGGCAAGAACCAAGGGACGGATGCTTAAGGCACCGACATCAGCAAGGAGCTGTGAGGGCAAAGTAAGCATGATATGAAACAGCTGGAACCAAGGAAACTGCAAGCATAACAGGCAACAAAATTAGAGGGGTAAGCAGTGGCCAAATTACAGGATTTAAAGACTAAGCTAGGAGTATAGATTTTTATTCAAAAGTAGATGAGAAAACACGAGAAAGTGTTTAGCAAGGACATTAAAATGAGGTGGAAATGGAATAGGGAGGCTAACTGCAACACAAAGGTGGCTTCTAGTGGGCAGAGGACAAGAGCAGACTCCTGTTGCATTGCAGAGCAGGTCAAGAGGTTCTCAGAGACTGGACACAGAGAAAGAGCAATAAAAAACGAGTCTTGAGTTTTCTCTGTGCTGAAGACTTTTCTTTTGTTACACTGCCCATGAACTGGAAAAGAATTTACTTGTTCACAGTAACTAATTACTATAATATGGTACTGTACTATTTGACAGCTAAGGACCCAAGTG